>JANHGL010013052.1:37920-58631 GCA_024611195.1 Ceyx melanurus | reverse complement strand
TCTCCTCTCATTTCAACCCATTCCCCCTCATCCTTTCACTGCAGGCCCTTGGAAACAGCCCCTCTCCAGCCTTCCTGAAGCCCCTTCAGGCACTGGAAGGATACTCTGATCATCTTTGTGATGGATTGGCAAGAGGCGACTCCCATTTTCTGATAGAACCCATAGTTTTATATTGTGCTTTTCTAGCATCATAGTTCTTTATTTAAGAACGATGCTTTTTCTTTCAACGCTTCTTTTTAAGAGGAGTTGTATTTTCCAAACAATGTATGAATATCCCGGTATCTGACAAAAAAAGTCATATATGGAAACAACTGTGGTAGATGCACTTGAATATGTTCAGTATCTTAAAAGCAGTCTGTGTGAAGTTAATAATTACCTTGCTAAATGGGTTGCAGAATATTTTTCTTTCATGAATTTGATGGTAGGAGATTCCTTTTTTGATTATTTTTAAAATGCTTGGAAAAGCACATCTCAGCTCTACACTATAGAGGATCTAGTACTTCTCTGACTCAAGACAACTGCTCTGCCTTGCAGATCAGCAGACAGCTGTATGCTTATCTTTGTCACTTGACAGGGGTCACTTTACTTGTTTGTGGGGTTTTTTGTTGGTTTTTTGTTTGGTTGGTTCTCTTGTTTTTATATCTCCCTGTATTAGAATCAAGATCAGAGAATGAAAGAGATTAAGAGGGACCTCTGGATGTCATCTAGTCTCATGCCTTGCTCATATCAAAGCAGGGTGGTTTGGGGCTTTTTCCAGTCAAGATCTGAGTATTTCAGAACTTCTTGGAAACTTATTCTTGCATTTGAATGCATGGATCCTAACTTGTTTTCCACCTTGTGCTTAACAGGATATTGTGGTACCATGATCATTGAAGATGAGGATGCTGCAATTGGTTTAACACTTGATGATACTAAGCCTGATGGCAGCTTTCCTGCTATAATAGGGTAAGAGATAAAGCATCTAGTTTATGCTTTTTTTATTTTATCTTAGAGGTAACAATGGAAACAAAACCTGATACTTTTGAAGGGAAATGTTTTAAAATAGTTGAGTTTATTGGTGAATACACTGTGGGTTTAAAAAAAAAATTATCTCTAGAATTTAATTGCTAAATTAAAAAAAAAAATCTGGGTTTTCTTAGTTTGCCTTTTTGTGTGACAAAGTACACAATTACAGAAGAAGAAAGGAAGGAGAAGAAAAAGGGTGTGATTGCAGAAATGTAGTTTTCTCCAAGCACATTTTCTCCCCCAGTTTTTCCATATCTGTAAATGAAAATTTGTTTTCAATGATTTCATTTTGGTTTGTTCTGTTTTTTGGTTTGGTTTGGTTTTGTGTGTGTGTGTGTGTGTGTGTGTGTGTGTTTTGTTGTTGTTGTGCTGTTTTTTGTTTTGCTTTTTTTTATTTTTTCAAACTGCCAGAGAATGTGATCAGTCTTAGTGTATTAAAACAATTTCCAGTTCAGTCTCAGGCTTCCCTTTTGTTGCTCTATGCCTGCACCCACTGCTGTATAAAATTGAGGTCATTGGGAAAACAGCTCACACAAATATTCTAATGGAAATCTCAGAGTGGTTCCTTCCACAGCGAGTCTGCAAGCAGCAGGCAGAACACATAATATTATTCAGAAAGGTGAAATGGATATTTTGGTTAGAGAACCAGAAGCTAATACTGTCAATCACAGCATCCCATCATAACTTGATCTCCAAGGTCCCTTTCAACCCCTAACACTCTGTGATACTGTGATCATCAGGTATTGGCATTTTAAATAAAGCATTCAATGTAGAAACATAATGGAAGTAAATTGTTTTTGGTCTTCCTACAGCTTCATTCTTGCTCGGAAGTGTAGAAGACTGTCAGGTCTCACAAAAGAAGAAAGGTAAGTACAGAAACTGGAAATCTGTGTCATAACTTTTGTTCTAAATGACCAGACTGGGAAATTTGCCCCAGTTTGAAGGAAGTTGTCTGCAACCTTGTGCATATAGGTAGACATGCCACTTTAAGGAAGAAATCCTCACACTTTTTTGTATGCTGGTCCCACAGGATTCCCCCAGTCTAGCAGCAGATGTGGTAGCTAACCCCTGTCCTTTGGAAACTCTCTGGTCCTGGTTTTCAGTTTTCAACAGAGCTGCTCTCCTTATGTCACTCCAGTAAAAGATCTGCTCTAAGCTTCTGAATATGAAAGAAGTGTAGACACTCTGCTGCCCTCACCTGAAAGGGTCCATTCCAGTGTTATCCCCCCACCACTGCTACCTCTCTGGCTCCCTGCAAGTGCATTGAGCTCTCTCAGAGCTTGTCAGAAGGGACAGGTTTGGCCACTGTGCTTATTTGGGGTTTTTGTGGTTGTTTGGCAGTGTTTTTTTTGTGGTTTGCTTTTCTTCTGGCCTTTTGTTGTAGTTGTTTGTTTGGTTTTTTTTGGTTGCTTTTAGTGGGTTTTTTTGTTTGTTTGGGTTTTTTAATTGTTTCTGTTTGGTTTTGGGTTTTGTTTTTATTTTTAAATTTTATTTTATTTTGCTTGGTTTTGGTTTGGTTTGGTTTTTTTCCCTAATCACCCTAGAGGGGCCTTTCAATGTCTGTAACAGTGCAGTGTTGAGGTTGCTGTAGCTGCCATCAGTGAGCCCTCAGCATCACAAAGGGGTCAAAAACCTGCCTCTAGCTTTCTGACACTCAGTTATGAGGGAAAAAAATGCCCTTCAGACACAGACGAAGGTCTTTTTTTTGCTGCCGGGAAACAAATCTCTGCATACAATAGTGATCTTTGGTTTATTACAAAGTAATGAGGTTTTTTTTCCATCACACTGATTCACAGTATCTGACCAAATTAAAACTACAAGTAGTGTAGATATGAGGAGAATCTTATTTTGAGATGGAGAACATCTACTTGTTTTTAAAGCACGCCACAATGAATACTGTGTCCAAGTAAACATTTTTTACAGTAATAGCAAGTCTGAGTAGAGAAGATGTCATCCCAGATTAGCTTTGCAGGTAGACTAGTGGTCTGTGGATAATGGGTCTAAACGGAGTTCTTAATGTCACAGTCATTTTAAATGACAGCCTGGTACCACAGAGCACTTTTAATTTTGGCAGGATTGAACAAGGCAGCATTTTCCTTGGCATTCAGGCTTTGAGACAGACCCCCCAGCAGGTGATCTGGAGTCTTAGGCAGTGTGTAATACCATAGATACAACAGCATTTGCAATATTTGAGCACAACTTCTCTTTCTGGGAGGTGAGGGGATGTCCTGGCTGTTTCCACAGCACCATGAAGGAAAGGTTGTTTTTCCTTGGGCATTAAAAGCCTTAGCACAGCTATCTGACCCTGCTGCTGCCTATGGCAAAGATTTGAGACAACAAGATTTTGAACTCTTGTTTTTTGAGGAATAAACAGAGTAGGAAGGACTTTGGTAAAGAATGATTAAGAAGTATACCAAGGTTGGTACCTGGTAGATATACCTGGTGCAGGGGTACTTCTCTAGCTTCTGCAGTCTTGGCCACAGGAACCATCTGGGCTGCACTGCAGCTGCTCTCCTGCACATGAATGGATGGGGACTATGGTGTTTGGAGGGAGGAATCTCTTGTGAGGAGATTCTTTTAGCATCCTACAGAGAGATGCATCTCACTGAGATGCTGTGCTCACCTATCAAAACAATCTGGTCTCTCTCTTTATCATGTTGAAGACAGGGTATGGTTTATGGTCACCCTTGGATATGAAGAGTCCATGGCAGCTATCCTAAATCATGGCTGGGAGCTGCAGCTGTAGGCAGGGATGGAAACTGTTTTACAGCCTAAGCCAGACTGAAGAGAGTAAAACTCACTGCTGTCTTCCAGTTGGTCTTCCCAGAAGAGGTACCAATGAGTAATTGCAGAGGTTAGGTTGTGCCCTACCTTTCAAAGCTTTGCAGTGAAGGTGATGGCATCACACACTGCTGTGGAGTAGGAAACCAAGGAAGAGACAACTGTCTGGATGTGCACTTCTTCCACACTTGGCACAGTGTAACTCACATCAGGATCCTACCTAGGGAGCTGCAGGCATAACATTCCTCTTATTTAGTTCTGGTGGCAGTTTCACAGCTGAGTCCAAAGCCAAGAAATAAGGATTTTACTCAGTTCATATTCCATATCTTCCATGCTAGTATTAACCATAAATCTGTAAATATATATTTCTCTGCGAGTCACTTGTGGAAAAAGGGCACAGGCAGATCTAAAAGGGTCATTCTTATCCCTGTCATGGTGCTGGGAAAAGGAGAAAGCAGATGGGTGCCAAGGTGGTAACTTGCTTTCCATCGGAGTCCTGTGGTGACCTACCATGAAAGCAAGAGACAGCTGGCATTTGTGACAGGTGATGGGCAGCAGAGGTTTTGCTGGATCATGCTGTAAAAATGGCTTTATTCTTTTCAGATACTGGGTGGGTGATGGTGATCTGCAGGACACAGTGATCACCTCACTTATGGAGAGAGAGATGGTGGAAATGATCCCTTTTGTTATGGCTGGTGCTGGATTCATGTCACCCCTTGACTGTCAGACTAGAGAACCTTTGGATAATGTATGGATTTGGACTGCTAGAGGTATCTTAAGGGAACAGCTTGCAGAACTGATGGTAAAACCAACATTTATGCAGTGCAGGACTTTGAATGAGTTATTTCTAGTGATCCAGAGGCTGACCAGTTAAGATGGGACCTCAGTTTCAAGCAGATATTAATGCTTGTTGTCTTGAAACTAAAGACATGATAAAGATGATTTGTTTTCTCCTCACACAACTCTTTTGTTGCTTTTCTCTTGCAGGAAGGCAAGGCTATGTGAGCTCTATGCAAAGGTTCTGGGATCAGAGGAAGCTTTACATGTAAGCACAAAACCTAATGCATGGCACCTCTTGTCAGACTTGTTGAGTTGAAGAAGGGCAGAGTGAAATGGGAATGCAGCAGTGTTCTGGCACAGTGCTGCATAGCCTTTTGGAAAAGGTACCTGCTATAGGAGCACTTGCTATCCTCTGTAGAGGAGTGAGGATGGGGATGAGCTTATGAAAAGGCAAATATATTCTTGTCCAGGTGCATGGGTGGCATTCACTGTGTTTACCACCATGTATCTCAACTGGTTTTGTATGTGACAGGCTTGCCTTTCAGACAACTTCGAGCATAATGTTTCTTCTCTCTTGCTAGCTGCAAACATCCATTGCTACATGTCTGGGTTTGGTTTGTCTTTGCTATTTTTTTTTTCCCTTGCCTTATCTTCCCTGTAATGGTTAACTGATAGGATTTGTGTGATCTCACCCTTGGTTTCTGCAATCAACAACATTGATTCTTTCAGGGCAATTTTAGGTCAGTTCAGTGTTTCAGGCACCAATTTTGAGATTACATTGTTTTAAAAACAAGGATACTGTATGCAGAACTGTTCAAGTGTCATATTTTTTTTGGTGTTTTTAACAATATATATTTATATCTCATGTACATATTACAAGTGTTATACCTGTGTACACCAGAGGTTAATTTCTCTTTCCAGAGCATAAATTTACTTTGGCAGATTAAGGGGATTATGTTCTACAGTGGCCAGATTAGCTAGGGTTTTTTTTAATAGCAAGCAGTGTCTAAAATGAAGGCTTATTGTGTTGGACCCATGTTGCATTAAGAGACTTGCTAAATGTCTTGTCAAACATTGACATACAACAAATCATAAGCTATTCTTCTCTGCTCTCTCCTCAGTGCTTTTATTAGCTTCCTCGGGACTTTGTCCTTTCCTTGAGTGAATTAATCTCTGTTTTACAGCCAGTGCATTATGAAGAGAAGAACTGGTGTGAAGAGCAGTATTCTGGCGGCTGCTACACAGCCTACTTCCCACCAGGCATAATGACTCAGTATGGAAGGTACAGTGGCTATTTATAGAGGGCTTCAGAGTAGTAAGATAAGACCAAGTTAATAAGTATCCTCAGAAAGGGTCATAAATCCTCTGTCACTGTTCACTTTATACAGCTGTTATAACCTTCCACTTGTCTCAGATGGGCTTTGTGATGGATGACTACAGTATCACTGGGGGGTTTTATTCATGTTTGTTATTCAGTGACTACAGCTGAGTAGGTTCTTGGAAGGGAGTTGGGAAGATTGTGTAAACACAATCTGTGTACAGAACTGGCTTTGGATGTTTGAGTTTGGCATAAATGTTTCCGGCACATCTTTAGCTGCTGCCTTATAAATACTGGCAGAGAGTTAATTCTTGCCAACAGTGACAGGAATGAGTGATTTCTCTGGGCTTTTCCTTTCCCTTCTTTTTGTCAAGCAAGGCTTAATATAGTAATCATTGTGCCATTATATGCAGTCCTCTGTATCATAAGTTTTTGAAAAATAAGACTTACCAAAAAGAAAATGCCTTACTGGTCAGACCACTGATTGGATTCAGATAGAGTTTTTAATGTGGTGGTAGAGTCCTGCTTTTTAAGTATAAGTTTTCACAATTTAAAAAAGTTGGAGCAATAAAGCAGTTGTAATGATGAGTATATGGAGGCCTTAGTATTTAATGCAATATTACTTCTAATAATTGCAAATTCTGGTAATAATAGAGTTAAAATGTATTTATTTATTTTCTTTATTTTCATGTTACTTTAGCTATCATGGGCAAGTATTCCAAAAGGCTACACTGTGCCAGTAATACCTAGCATTAGTATTTATGACTGTGACTACAGTAATGAAATACACAAAGTCTTATCTCAAATTAATTGTCCTTTACACCTACAAGCATTGTAAACTTTTAGAAAGTATGAGCACTGGTGTGGTTACTGTAGAAATGAAAACCAATGCATATTTTCCGTGCAGCTCAACTCACCCAACATTAATATCTTTAACCATTCCCTGTTACTCAAAACATTTTCATTCTCTTATTAACCCAAGGATTCAGTTATCTTTCCTGATATAACTGATATGTGACTTGCTTGTCCCCCTCCAGGATTATTCGGCAGCCCGTGGGCAGGATCTACTTTGCTGGCACAGAGACAGCCACAGAGTGGAGTGGATACATGGAGGGGGCTGTACAGGCTGGAGAAAGAGCAGCCAGAGAGGTACAGATGCAAGCCCAAAACAGGGACCACTATCAAATATCCCATGAAAAAATGAAAGACCTTCTTGCTGGAGGTGAAATGGGAACTGAATGTTGACAGCTTCAGGTGTTCTGAAGGCTTGATGCAAATCCCTGCAAAGGGCATAGACCTCAAAAAGGGTGAAGGTTTTGCACTTAGATTTGGAATGCTTAGGAGCAGCAAGAGAAACTTTCTCTTTGTTGTATGAGGTGAAGGGAATCATGTGGCTGAAAACTAGAGTCATGGAACAGAAACTGGCCTGGAAAGGGTCTGGAGACTTCATCTAGACCAAACCCCTGCCTCAAAGACAGGGATCAACTGTCCCTACAACTGTCCCATTTGTGGAGATTATACCTACCTTGTTCCTGAAAGCCTCTGGAGGTAGTGCTTCATTACCTTTCCAATGTAAGGACATAACAACAGAACGAACCTCCATAGGCCTCAGCAGAGAAATTGGCAAGTGAGCTTGCTTGACTGGGAAAAACACTGATGATTTCCTTTCCACGTATACTTGTGAAAGAAAAATATGTTTAGAAATCTAGTACAAGGGTGTTTCTCACTCTCCTGTATTGAAATGTTGATGGGTCCATAGATCCTTTCTAGAATAAAAACTCATCATAAAATACAGCAAATCTTCAATCTACAAGTACATTGAATAGCAAAAATATTCATACTACTAACATAATTTTATTTTACTTTAGAAGTTGTTAATCTTGCTGCCTTTCATGACTGTCATTTCAGATAATCTTTGCTATCTTGCAGTTTTTTTGGTATCTTTCATACTTTGAACAGTTTTCCATTGAGAGGGGCTTCTCTTTAGTCTGTCTTTGGCTGAAAGTGGTGGTCCATCATTCAATATTCTATTCCTCTTTGTACATCATAGTAAAATTTGCAAAACAAGCTATTCCTGGTGCTAGAGCTTCCCTATGCAGTAGCTGTTTTATGCACACCTCACCTTAACATGAGCATATGCTTAATTCTTAGTCATATTCATATTACCCTATTTCCATGAGGACTAGTCAAGTTCCCATATCTCACACGGACTAAATAAGAATAGACAGGTTTTTCTGTCACTGTTTCTATTTTCCACTAGGAGTGTCTTACTAAATATCATGCATCCATAAAAATTGAGTTGTACAAAGGTCAAGTTTTCTTTTAAAATTTGAGTACACAGTGATTTATCTTAATCGGTTATCTTAATCATGCCATTTTAAAACACAAATTGAAGCCAGCTCTTTTTCCCTTTCATAGAGTGAATGGTACTTACTAGAGAATGTTATTTATTTTCAGATCCTCTTTGCTATGAGGAAAATCCCAGACAGTGAAATCTGGAAGCCAGAACCTGAATCAATTGTAAGTTTTTCTGTGGATTTTTTTTTTCCTGTGGTTTTGCTGATAAGATTAATTTTTGTAGGCTGCTTTTATTGAAATTCACTAAATCAAAGCCACAATAAACTTTCTCTTACTCTCCAAAACTGCCCTTCCATAAACAGGAATATGACACTCAGAGAGGGCACCTACCTCACAACTCTGTAATACAGGATCAGAAAGAAATGCCCTTTTTAACTGGGCTATGAATCCTTTCCATGTGCTTTCCTCTTCCCTTTAGCTGTGTAGAACATTCTGATAACATGAACTGCTTCAACCCAGTGATACAAGAATTTATTGATTTATATCCCAAGTCTCACAGTGAAGATGATGTTATATTGATAATGGATCCTCTTCCCACAGGATGTTCCAGCTTTGCCCATCACTACAACCTTCTGGGAGAGGAACTTGCCATCTGTGCCAGGACTGCTAAAGCTGATTGGTTTTTCCACTTTCTTCACCTCTGTGGCTGCAGCTGGGTTATTTGCCTACAGAAAGGGACTTCTAGTTCGAAACTGAAGAAGGTGCCAAAGCAAAGCCTCACTTGGGGTTTTTTTCATAAGGTTTTTGTTTGGCTTTTTGGTTTGTGGTGGGTTGTTTTTGGTTTTTTTTTTGGCCTGTACTTCCCTGTCTCCAAAATCAGATCAGGACTGGGGAAGAAAAGAAAACGAGTAGATAGAAGAGGCTGAAGTGGAGGGATAAAGGAAGGGGACTCATGTTGAAAGAGAACCTTTTGAACTCAGGCTTCCTTTCTAGCAGTAACATTTTGGTTGTTGAAGTTCTAGGCTACCCTGCCAATTGTTACCACCTTGAGGTTTTTATCCAGGTCTCAGAAGTGATAAAATACCTCTGTAAGGCCTGTTCTGATGAGATTTCCAGTTGTTCTTAAACTCATACCTGAACCAGACCCTGAACTCTTAACTCTTCACAGGAATTGCCATTTCTAGTTCTAAATAAAGCATTTCTGCCTTCCCTGTGGTACACTGCCAAAAGAAATTAATAGCTTAAAAAATAATTAACTGTTTCATGCAAATTGCCAGTAATCTTCTGGACCCAGATGTCCAGAGTGCAGGCAGTGCCTAAGTGCCAAGTCAGGATAAATTTTCCCATCCACACTATGCAAGGTGTGACCACAGGTTGTTGGTATTTCCATATTTGCCCTATGGTGAGTTAAAGGACAATATTTTGAACTGCCTTTTGTCAACGTGGTTGAATTTCAGACTCCTCAGCTGTGTTCACACTGCCTGGAATGGCAGAGATCTTGTGTCCCAGTCAAGTCCATCCCTGTGAGGGATCAGATCTCCTCTGCCTACAAAACTGGTAGGCTTCAAGCTATAGCTGATAGGTATAGCAGTATGGCAGATCATGCTGTTGGATCTGAGTGTGAATGGGGAACCTTTTACAGACACATCCTTTTAATCTTTTTCCCCCTGTCTGACATCCCTTTGCCTCCAAGGTTCTTTTAGCTCTCTGTGTTGCTGCAAGATAGCAAGAGAACAAATTCACTTCTGCCTACCCCAAGAAGTTGTAAAGCCATTTGTAAAAAACTGTTTAACATATTTTTTTCCTTATCTTCTTCCTTCCTTTCATCTATTTAAAATTATACTTTGAACACCTTGAGGCTGTTTCTTGCATGGTAGGGCACAATGTCCTTGAAAATGTAGTGTTAGGATTAAAAAAATCCAAACAAATGAATAACAACCAACCAACCACCAAATTACACTGCACCCCCACCCCCCAAAAAAACCAACCAACCAAACCCCTACTAAAACAAACAAAAACCAACCTAATTGCCACCTAAAACATGCTTCATGATGAACACAATTTAGCTGATTCAGACCTTCAGTCCATCCTAACAACCATATTGATGGGATTAGCACTTCCAATCTTTCCTACTGTGCTGTGTTGTACTGACTGTGCACTTTTGGTAACTAATCAAGGATCTAAATGATAGAGAAATCAAAGAGAACCATGGGTAGGAGAGTTACTAGCTTGGTACCTTTCAAACAATGTAAAAATAAACAAGAAACAAAACATGCAAGCAAACAAACAAAACCAGCAAAACAAACAAACAAAACCAAAACACCACCAACAACAATAAATCACCCTAACCTTAGATGTCTACCTGTCAATATGACAGTTCAGGCTTCTAGGTATTTCTGCTATTTTACATCTGCACAACACAAAGCAGGAAGATGCAGGTATAGCTGAGAACAGGATTTGGTGCACATGAAGTTTGAGACGTCTGGAATTTTTCTGAGCCTGTTTGCTGCACTTCCCCATTCAACAAGTGCAGATTTGCATGTACAAAAAATTGCTTTGCCATAAAAAGCCATGGAGAGAAGTATAATAATATATTCAGAATAATATATTCAGCAACTGGTGAGAGTGGACAGTAGATGAACTGGTCTCAGGCAGTCTTTTGGGGCTAGCATCTGAATTTCTTGTGCAGAGTAGTGCTTCATTCTCTAACTAGTCCCATGGAAATCCAGTGATACCAAGCTGTAATATCAGTGAGCATCAGTTTCTGACCCTTAGGTTTAATTCTTTTAACTTGATGTGCCAGTTAAAAATGTTCTTATAGTAGCAACTTGGATTTTTTCACAAATTAATATCCTCATAACAGCCTTTTAAAATGCATAGGGGAACTCTTCAGACAAAAAGATCTTTAAGTCTGAAGCACAGTGCAACAGGGTACCTATGTCCTTTCTTATTGTATTGCATAGAGCACTAATTGGCTGGGACATTTGCCTACCACAGAATGCTTCTGTGTGGCTTTCTCTGTATGGTCTATTTACTAAATTACTTAGGTAAGTTGAGAGCTTCTGCAACACAGACACTTCTCAAACTAGAAATAAACATAGGAACCTAAATTTGGAACAGGTTTTTAAAGTCTTAGCCCAATATTTTTAAGTGCTAGATGGTGAATACATACTTAAAGTATAAAGAACCTTCTGCACTTGCAGATGATTTCTCTGCCAAAACTGTTTGGAATTCAGGTCCTACTTCTGCCCTAGAGATATTCTGCAGATCTCTAAAGGGGAGCAGATCCATGAAAATAATGAGGAAAGATTGGTTTTATTCACATCCAAAATGTATCTCTCTCCTGCTCCTGAATCTGGCAGAGGTTTTCACCAGTCTAACAAGAAAATGTTGTGTGCCACAGGAGCAGAAAATCCAAGGAAAAACAAGTTAGAACTGACCTGAATCCTAACCAAAGCTTTTAATGAGTGGCCTTTTAAAAAAAAAAAAAAAAAAGTTTATAGTTATAAACTTTACTATTAGTTTCAAAGTGAAATAAAAAAGGGGGAATGTGGGAAAAAAATCAGTAAGCATTTTTTATGTTGTTCTACCATACCTAAAAGTAGGTGTGACTTGAAATCTCAAATTAAATTTGGAACCTCTTGAGATTTCTAGCCGAAGCTGGTGGAGCTGAGAGCTATGAATTTGCAACATCTATAATTAGCACTCAAAAAATCTGTCTTCTTCCTTCCAGACTGCCAAAGCATTAGGAATGCTCTCTTTGTCTTTACAGCTGTGTCTTGCTACAGTTACGTTGTGGAGTTTATCACCACTATGGGATTAAAAAGAAGGATTTGCTGGTGTTTTCTCAACAACTTCTACGTAAAAGGAATATGTGGCACTTTGCATATGTGGATGCCAGTGTGATGAGAAGATTGACAAATGTAGGTAGAGAATCATGTTGCTTCCCCATGGGTAGAGGGAACACTGGATTATGTTTTTTAAATTTATTTGTGCCAACCCATTAAAGAGAGGAATAAAGTCTGATTTAACAGGTAACCGGTTGTTATATTCTTAATTTATTATTTTTTGATGAGAAATCTTCTATCATGAACATTCCAGCAGTTTACCAGCTTAGTAAAATGTATTATAGGAACAACCATGGAAATAATTGTATTTGTCTCTTATGAACTGATTGTGTTATCATGCATATTTGGTAATGCTCTTAAGAGTTTGCAAAAAATGAGGTTTGATTGATTGTACATTGTTCTGATAGCAGCTGTATATTGCAAAAGATGTCGGGTCATGGTGTGAAAATCTGTGTGAACCAAAGTACTTGAAAGCTAATTGTATAAGTTACTCGACAATAACAAGGAAGTGAACAATTGAGGCAGGCCCTTGTCTTTCCTTTAACTAGTGTTTGTTGTTTTAGTTTTTTTCTCAATGCAGATCCTGATTCCAAGATTTCATTTCTCTGATGTCAGTACAACAAAGGCATTAATCTCAATTAAGCGTATGTTTGAGTTTGTCCATTGCTAAAACCCAAGGCTTGGAGGAGAAGCTAGGGACTTCTATTAAAATTAATATAATCTTCCTGTGTCCTCAGTGGGACTATTGTTTTACTGAAGTAGGTTTTACAGAAGTGCAGGAATTTTAAGTCTGGGGCTTGTTCTTGAGACCTGAAAGAAAAATATTTTTGAGGAAGAAGGAATTGTATGTCCTTCAAATGTAGTTGGATGCAAAAGGGAGATCTGTTTAAATGACAACAGATCTGCCATTGCTCTCAGGCAAGAAGCAAACCCACTTATGAAACCTGACCTGTGTTTAAATGGATTAATGTTCCCTCTCCCATGTCCACCACCTTAAGATCACCTTGGCCTTACAATCTATTCTTCAACAGAGAGAAAAAAGAGGTGGCCGAAGTAGTCTTGTTTTCAAAGTATCCCTACACTCAAATTGTTTAGGTGTTGTCATAGACTGCCACTCATAGCGTATCTCCTGTGGTCATGTACAGGTCAGTGTTCAGTGATGCCTGCTCTGTGTTTTGGAGAAAAGAGTGACTTCACTTTGCAGGAATATATATGCTCTGTGTGTGATAAATTTGTGCCTTTTATAACTGTAGCATTTTCTCAAGTGCCTCTGTGGTGACTGTCTCCCTTGGTTTCCTTCTTAAGTTCTCTTTTCAATGGGCTCTGCAGATATTTTTATCTGACAGCTGTGAACTCTTTTTAACCTCAATTAGAATCAATAAATATCGTCATGTCACACTTGCTGTTTGAGGCTTTTCTTTTACAGAGACCCCTTTTGACTTGATTGTGATGGTATTACTTGGTAGCACAACATTTTGTATTTCATCCTGAAGCTAGTGAGGTATGTTCATCTTTTCTTGGTAAAGAAGCTTTATATTCTTATATATTAATTTAATAATTATTGTGAACATGGGTGGCCAACTGTCTTTCACTTAGGAATTATTTTTTATTACTGTAGGTGGATTTGAAGTGTTCCCATCATGAAGATGTTTCCCTTGCAGCACCTTGTTTATCAGAATATATATGGATAGGGACACATTTTACAGCTCCTCCTAAGAATGAAGGGCAGGTGCTATGCAAGCTGTATTAGATGAACAGGGAAAGAAACAGACCTTGCACCCAATACTGTTTGGTGTAAACATCAAAACAAAACAAGCAAACGACAACAAAAAAAACCCAACCTAAAAACAAAGAAACAAACAAACAAAAACCTGAAAGAAAAGACACACAAAATTCATGGGCTTAACTTTATCCAACAGCTCAGTGCTAAAGAGATCATATAATCAAAGAACAAGAGAGACTTTAGGAGTGGAGCTGGGCTTCACAAAAACATAACCTATGAATAGTGGAAAAGCATAACCATCCTTGTGAAAGAAATGCATCCAAAACATGTAGTGCTCTTTGTATAGGCTTAACTTTCAGTATTACCTACAAGTTATAAAGGAGCACAAATACCATGAAAGCAAATACCCTCAACTAATCCTTTGCATGCTCTATAAAACATCCGTCCCCTAAGAAGCATATCGGAGCCAGCACCGTGTTTCACAGGCCCTCAGAGCAGCTCACAAATGGTTATGACTCTTCAACATTGCTGCTAGATTTGAATTATCTCTTTAACCCTTTGTTCAGCTGCGTCCAGTAGCATCCCAGAGGAGGTACTGGAATGGCATTATTTTTAATTGTTTGTTTACAAAGCTTTCAAGTGTGCATGTCAACACAGCTATGTTCAGCATTTCCAGCAGTCCAGTGAGCAGAACATTAATTTGGACAGATTAATGCAGGCAAAATGCATTTTGTAAAACATTTATAAAAATTAATAATGTGCTTTCCTGATAAACCAATTGGAAATCCCACTCATTGTTTAGGAGAGGATAGGACACGTTTGCAAATAATTTAGCTAAATCATACAAAACTCACTTCTAAAATTGAGGATTGTTTTTTCCTCTCACCTTGTATAATTCTAGCAATCTACTCATCCAAAGCAAATCCTGAAATCCTTGAGAGATGTGACAAGTCTTGGCTTCTTGCTCAAGGCAGGATAAATTTCCCTTGGGCCTTTAGAGTTGCCTCAGGAAAGAAAACCTCCAAGAATGAATGGCAAAGATGGCATCAAATGGTGTACAGAACCATGACAGAGTTTGGTACCTACAAGAAACAAGGGGAGATTTTCTGTTGAATTTAGACCAATGCTAATATTAAGGCCCAGGTTTTTGCTGCCTTCTGTCAATAGGACTGCTAAGACACAGTTATTGTCTGTCTGGTCCTTCTCTGTATGATGAGCAAGGAGAGAGGAGCTCCTCACCTGGTGGTTCAGCCCATGCAGGACTGGAGAAGTCTAAATGGGATTTCTAACTTCTAACCTAATGGGATTTCTAACTTTAGTATCTCAGTTATGTGTTTCAGAGACATGGGATTAACTCATACCTAATGCATGTGGTTTCACTTGTTCTGCAAAGACAATAACAAGGTTAGATGTTTCCAAAGAGAACATGGTATTTACCCAACTAGAGAGCAATTCAGGAGCTAAAACACCATTTCCTTGCGAATTTGAGACATTTTAGGGCACCTTCCTCAGCCTTCAGCTGCTGCTCTGAAAGGCAGCAGTCCTTCCAGAGGCCAAGGGTCCTAAACCAGCCCTGTGCAGGTGGCACAGATGCTCTTTGGATACCAAACTAGTCAGCTTCTACCTCTCACCAACTGCTGATAGCAATTAGGTACTTAAATGCTTCCTTGGGTTATCTAGCTTTGGAGAAATGCAAATAGGGATAACTCAGGCCCTGTGAATTAAGATGATGCAAGTTAATACATTGCATATCAATAGGTATGTGCACGTGTAATACATTAAAACATAGCTGTCCTTTATACAGGCAGACTATACAATTATTTTGTTGGTTGTTGGAAAGGAAAACAAAGGCATTATATTCTAGTGGGCTGGAATATTAGTGGTGTTTGCTAGAAAAGCCTTCAGTTAGCAGCTAAATGCAGAGTTAAGCTCTAAAAAAAAAAAACTTGTAAGAGAGTTTGTAAGTCTATATTAGTTTGTGTGATTTTTACAGTCAGTAGCAGTAAGCTATTCTGAAGCTGGGCTAGCAGAAGCTTAAAAAATGAATTTAAACAGCTGTCATAAGCAGTAAAACACATATTAAGGGTCTTGTCCGCTGGACTGTTACCCAGTGCCATGCTGGTTCATCCCAGTTTTCCATTCTTCCTGGCCTTGCTGAAAGAGGTAGAGTTGGTTTGAGTTTTTATATCCATTATAGGTCAAAGACAGGCTCACTCTGTGTTTTGACTCTGTGATACCTTTTCCAATTTAGAAGTAAAGCCTTATTAGCTTTCACCCAGAGCTGACTTTTGCTATGTGTACATGGAATTTTCTGTTAGCAATTTTTACAATCCTTCCTTAATAGAATGGCCCAAACTAATCAATATCCATCCAGTTCCTTTTACTTTGGCATCTACAGGCTCTGTAGACTCCCTACCCCATCTTTGCAACTTCGAAGGGGAGAAAAAATCCTCCCCCAGATCTAAGCGATCTGTTCATCTGACCTACAGAATGAAGGCTATGAGTAAATACAGACCAGCCTCCCCTGCCCAAGGGCATATTGTCATTGAATGCCAGCAGTAACTCTTGGGGGGATCTCACTGAGTGCCATTTCCCTGCAGCAACAGAGACTTGTTGAAGAAGCACTCGAGGAAGAGGTACCTGGCAGAAACACCACCCTTTGGCTGATTGGGTATGTCAAATGGCTCAATTCACTCCTGCACCACTGCCTAATGGGATTCACCACTGCCCTGGAATATGCTCTGAAGCTTGGATGGGAAGGAGGGGAGAAAAGGAAGCGTATTAATAATGCACCGAGGTATCCTTGTCAGCTCTCAGGCTGTTCGCTCTCAATTTGCATATGCTCCAAGTTGTAAGAAAACACTTTGCACAGCAGTGTTGCATTTAGCTGAAATTACATTATAATTTCAGATGTGGAAATTTCTATTCCATGTCTGAGGCAGTGAGATGTCCCATCAGGCTGTGCAGTCATTATCTTAAACAATTGAAATGCATGCTTGCACTTAATCAAAATTAAGGGGAGACATTACTTCAGCCTCCACTTGCCAATTCAGCCCAAAGAGGAACAAGAATATTAAACTAAATTAGGAATGGTGTTATTTCCCAATAATTTCTTTATGAGCTGGAGTTTGGCCAGAGTTTTGGGTTTTTTTTCTTTCCAAAGACTGCATATTTGAACCAACACCTCTATCTATCTCTGCCAAGCAAGTGTCCCCCAAGAAACAACCTTTTCAAAGGAAGGAAGTGCATTTAGGATCTGTACTTAAACTTTTTGTGCTCCTTCAAGCTTCAGAGGGGTGGTGCAGCAGCCATTTCATTGCCTTAATTCCTGCCATGCACTGGTTACTGCCAGGGAGCAGAGGCTGCAGGGATGGAGCCTGCCTTTCTCAGTTTCTTCCACTGTCGTACATTGTGATGGTTTAAGCCCACCCAGCCAGCACTAAACATGACACAGCCTTTCACTCACTCCTACCTTCCCCAGCAGAATGGGGAGAAGAAAATACAACAAAAGACTTGAGGGTCAAGACAAAAGATGGGAAGGACACAGTCACCAGTTATGGTCACAGACTCAACTTGGGGAAACAAAATCAATTTAATTTAAACAACAAAACCATCAATTTAAAATACAACTGGATCTTAAAAACACCTTCCCCTCACCCTTCTCCTCTTCCCAGGCTCAGCTCTGCTACCTCCTCCCCACCCAGTGGCATAGAGGGGCAGGGAATGGGTGTTGCAGTCAGTTTGCCCTGTGTTGTTTCTGCCACTCTTTCCTCCTGAGGTAGGATACTCCTCTTAGTCTTCCCTTGGTGCAGTGTGGTGTCCCTCTCATGGGAAACAGTCCTCCATGAACTTCCAGCAGAGTGGGTGTCTTCCATGGGCTTTGTCATACTCCCAGCAAGGGACTGCTCCAGCACAGGCTTCCTTCAGTCACAGCCTTTTCCAGGAGCAGTCGCCTGCTCCAGTGTGGGATCTCCCATGGGTCACAGGTGGGATTCTGTGCTACAATTGGTCTCTAAGGGCCACAGGGTTTCAGCACAACAAAGAGGAATGGCAACTCCAGCGTGACTCTCCATCTTTTTCCTCACTGACCTCATGAGACATGCTTCTCTCTCTCCTGTCCCATTCCTATCCAAAACAAACAAACCCCCAAACCAAAAGACCTAGCCCAACAGGTTTCTCCCTTCTTCCATTATGTTATATCACAGAGGCACTGATTAGCTCAGACTTGGTGAGAGGTGGGTCTGACTTGCAGTCAGGGGAGCTTGTTGAAGCTTCTTACAAGAGCCATACCAGTATCCCCTCTTCCACTACCAGCCTTCCACCAGACAAAAATCCAACACGCAAACTGGAGCTTGGAAATGTGTGAGAACTGGGGTTTGAGGCTGGACATTATTATTATAAAGTTATATTTTGGGTACCTGAGCAGAATAGTAAGCCCCAGTGAAAAAATACCCACTTGAGATCTTTCTGCAACTCAAAGTGTTAAGCTTCTGCCACATTTTTGTTTGTGAGTTGATAAAATCCTGCTATTATGTAGCCAGAAGATGGCAGCCTTTATTTCAGCCTCAAGACCTGCTGTGTCCTGCTGCTGTGAAGCAGGTTGGCTGCTGGCCACACTTCAGCACAGCTGTCTGCAGCTGGTGTCTACTCACAGTTGTCCCCTCCCAAATGTTATGCTCTGCCTCTTGTAGTTTGGTCGGCCATCCTGGATTTAAACAACATTTTGATAAAAATGAGAACTCTTTATCAGGGAGTGTAGTGATAGGTTAAGGGCTAACTGTTTTAAACTGAAAGACAGTAGTTTTAGATTAGATAAAAAGAATTAATTCTTCACTGTGAGGGTGGTGAGACACTAGAATAGGTTCCCCAGGGAAGTTGTGGATGCTCCCTCCCAGGAAATGTTCAAGGTTAAGCTGGATGGATCTTTGAGCAACCTGGTCTAGTGGGAGGTGGAACTTAGGTGTGTTGTTTATCTGCCAGTAGCTGGAGGAGGAGAAAGAATGAGGCAGAGACGATTTTCTTCACCAAGATTCAAAGATCCCTTTATTTATTACTTTACAGCTCTTTTTATACCCTTTTAACTTCAAGGTAATTGGACAAGAAATCAGCCACCCCCTGGGGTGGTTGGCTGGGGTGCCACAACACCCAGAGTCAGAACATCTTTCTACTGTTTTACAAACAAATGCCAGCAAGGTCACAGCTTGGTGAGAAGCTTCGTTTTCCCACAGGAAGGAAAATTCCTTTGCTTCAGCATTTTAACACCCCCATAGGTGAGCCTTAACATCCCTACCAACCTAAACCATTCTATGACTCCCCGACAGTGCTCAGGATATAATCCAAGGAGTTTTTAAGTGAATGGTCAGACCATTAAAGTCCAAATGACAAAAAAAAGAGCAGTAGTTAGGTCCTTTGCTTCATTTTCAACCCCAACTTTCATGGAAGCTGCCTTCTTATACCATGAGTAGCAGCAGAGATCACATTTTGTAAGAGAAAGAGTAACAGTGGGAAGATAGATGAGGCAAAGGACATCTGTCTTATATTGTCTTGTGTTTGGTAAGGTCATAGGCAGTACAAACTCGCCTCCCCCCTCCCCCATCTGATACGTTCATGCTTACAGATCACAGCACATCACATCTCCTGGGACCCATGGAAGAGGAGACAGGAGCTGCTGACCTCTGGCACCCAGCAAGCTGCCAGCACTACTCTGCTAAAGCTTCCCTTTCTCTCTCATAAGTAATGTGCTCTCACTTGTGAAACCCTTTCTGCTTTTATGTGGTCTGGGTAATCGTATCTCTGCTATGTAAGGTGAGGCCAAAACCACTTGAAGAGAGCAAGAAACAGGGAACAGAAACTAGGAAGCCAAGTGCTACAAGAGCAGAACAGGAACTGCAGCTGGAGCCCAAAGCATTGACTGCCAAGTGTAGTAGCTGAGTGGGAAATAAAAAAAAAAAGACAGTTCAGTAACAAAGAGCACATTTAATTTCCCCTTCTGGATTTTCACCAAGGTAAAATTTGCTTTCTCTGTGTGTGTGTGAAAAGCAACGGTCACGGGGAATACTTACAAAGCAAAATTGTTTGTTTCCAACAGTTTTATGAAACAGCCCAGAAGGACAAGAACTGACTAAAATCATGTTTCCTCAGAAGATGACTTTCTGGATATGTCCATTTTTCTGTTTCTTAATGCTGCTTTCAGGAACTGTGAGCTCTGTGCAGAGAACATAGGACCAGTCCCCAACTTCTTCTCAATGTGTTACCTGGCTGGGGAAAGCCCTTGCTGTCAGGTAGCAGAACCTGATCAGTGGGACTTGGGAACTAACTGA
Organism: Ceyx melanurus; assembly: GCA_024611195.1. Taxonomy (NCBI): domain Eukaryota; kingdom Metazoa; phylum Chordata; class Aves; order Coraciiformes; family Alcedinidae; genus Ceyx; species Ceyx melanurus. The sequence continues at coordinate 38,558 of JANHGL010013052.1, read as the reverse complement.
CAGGAAATCTGCACATTACAGCCCGACAGACTGTGCAGCATGGCCACATCCCCCAGGTGTTTTTTTACTCCAATATATACTGTTAATTTGTGCCAGTGGTTGGGAATATGCTTGATGCTGGGAAAACAAGACTAAGTTTGAAAATGGGGGCTGGATCAAATGTGGACTTCAAAGTTTTGCTGGTGAACATCTGTCAAAGAGACTGGTGCAGGCAGATTTCCAGATTTCCCAGAACAGATTTTGAGGCTGGATGTACCTTTAGCACTGTAGGTGAATCTGGTCAGATCTTCTCCTTGCTCTGCACAAGGAGCATGGCTGGAGGGATGCTGCCTTATCTAGGGGAGGTTCATGTCCAATGAACCAAAGTTATGCAGCCCCAGCAACCTGGCACTTTGTTGTTGTGATGGTGGCCCTTTCCTAGACCTCTCACATGGTAAGTTTCTAACCAGAAGGGTTTGGGTTGTCAGTTCCTGCACTGAAAATTTTGGAGGATGCATGATGGGCAAGAGAAGAATGAAAGAAAGCCTCACCGGGCAGACAGTGCAAAAAAGTTAGCCAGTGTCCTCTTCTCTTCTCTTCTCTTCTCTTCTCTTCTCTTCTCTTCTCTTCTCTTCTCTTCTCTTCTCTTCTCTTCTCTT
>JANHGL010013052.1:6741-37820 GCA_024611195.1 Ceyx melanurus | reverse complement strand
CTTCTCTTCTCTTCTCTTCTCTTCTCTTCTCTTCTCTTCTCTTCTCTTCTCTTCTCTTCTCTTCTCTTCTTTCTCCTGTACCTCCTGTCTGTCCAGCTCCTGCTGGCCCAGCATCCCATCCTGATTCAAGATCCCCATCCCCATGAGGTTTCTTGATGGCAGGGTGAGGGCAACTGTGCTGCCCTGCACAGGCAGGAGTTACAGACAAGGGTAGTAGGGTAGAAAGGAGTTGAGAAGCATGAGAGTCTCATAGGAGTGTTTTTCCATCACCAGTGCCAATTTATCTGGCTCTTAAAGGTGTGGAAAGGCTGATTATATGACATGCTGTGAGAGGCTTGGGCACAGATGCTGTGGTAGCTCTAAGCAAAACCAGTAAATTAATTAAAGAGGCGGGTTCTCTTGCATGCATCATCTCTGCTTGTTTACTTCAAATCACCTGATCTATCTGTTCTGTCATGCTTCTTATTTAACTGTTAGTAAGGAGGATTATTCTGAGGTTTGGTTTTTTCCTCTTTCCCCTCTGCTGCTCCTTCTTCCAGTGCTTGCTCTGGTCTTTATTTCCAACCATCAAACAGCAGCCTTTTCATCTGAGGCTTTTCCATTTTCCAGGCATGTCAATGTAATTCAGTTCTTACCTGGTGCTGATGGACTTGGCATGGACATTGGCATGGATGTAGGACTCTCCCATCTCATCCCTTGCGTTGAGAGGACAGAGCATTTCCCATGTCTGCCAAGAGAGTGCAGGGCTCTTCCTCCAAAAACCAGGGTACTGAGCACTCCTGGTTAGGGAAAGTTACCCAAGGCTTTACCACTCCACGGCCAGGTGAGGACTCCAGCAGAAAGAGGTGGTGTTTTCACGGCACTTCTGTCATGGTTTTAATAGCAGCAGCAGGTTGCTTGGAGAGTTGTCAATGGTGATAAACTCAGTCCTATTCTGTTTCAAAACTGGTTTAAGAAAGATGCCTGGCTGTTTAATATTTAAGCTAAATGTTTAATGTTTCAACAGGGAAATTGTTCTGATTGTCAGGAAGGGCATTAAAGCGGGATGCAAACTGGTCTATAATCTCTAACAAATGCTGCCCTTTCTCTGTAGCAGCGTGGTGCCTGGGAACTGCAGGAGTTTCAGAAATGCCAATTTTAATCAACCTCTTTCAGTTCATCTGCTACTTACCACTCTCACAGCAGTGAGACACTTTTTTTCCATGAAAAGTGAGGAACATTGTACCTGGCTCTGTTTAACTGGTTGAGATTAGTTTAGCCAAATTGAACTTGTATTTCAAAGCCCAAACAAATTGCAATAGACAAAGTGCATGGATCAGGTGGAAAGCAAATTCTGACAGTGTTGGTTTGTGGCTGTATTCCAGATTAATTGGGGTCCCTTTTGTGGGTGCACACAAAAGCTGTGAAATTAAGGTGTTGATTTTAAAGTAATCACAAAAATGGTTCTAATTGCCACAAATATATGTATGGATGAATGTTTTTGAACAGATATGGACATGTTTTTTGGTCTATGACAATATTGACCTGGGGGAATGTATGTAATAGTGCAGAACCATTTAACACCACAAAAACCTTGTCAGGAGCAAGGCCTGAGCTCCCTCCCTGAGCCCTCGGGTGAACACTGTGTCTGTGCCAGGCTATATGTACAGGGTAGTCCTAGCACACAGGAATCCTTGCTCCATAATGGCTGAAGCTGGTAAGAACAACTTCAGAAGAGAACCCTTGAGTCAAACAGCAATTCATATTAGTCACTTTCCCTTGCCTTAAATGTTCCTAAGGTGGATGCTAAACCAACCTGTCAAATGACTTGTCAAAAATCCTTTAAACAAGTTGAATACTACAGTTTAGTGTGTTCAAAATCTAACATTTCTGCTTCATAGTGAGACTATTCTCCCCTTTCCAGTGAGGATAATTTGAAGTGCACATGTAAGTTCAAGGTAGATGGGAAAGTTGAAGATGAAATGTATTCTTCTTATAAATAATATTTTTTTTATCCCTTGAGAAACTGGTAGTGGCTGGCTGATTCTCACACAGAATGGCAAGAACAATAAATGAAGTAGCTCAGGAGCTATGTATTGCCTTGCAATAGAAATGTGTATGCATAAGGTGAAAAACAAATTTGTGTGTAACCTTTCCCATGGGGTGCTTGGCACTGTGAGCACTTCCTCACACTTGATGACAAGGCACTGCCTGAAGCACCCCTTCCCTCTGGAAATGGCTTCTAATTTGAAGCCCGCCAGCACCTAGGCTGAGAGTGGTCTGCACTTATGGCGTCTACAAGGGTTTTGTACAAAAAAAAGTGTGAGGACATCCAAATATGGTTGAAGCAGAGGCCAGGAGTGAAAGTCATCCTGGATAGGTAGGTATTTCTGTTAGTGTACACATATGGGTCATATCAAGCAGAGCAAGGGGTTTGTGGCTGCTGCACATGATGTGCCTAGTGATTTAATGCACTAGAGAAACCCCATCTTCCACAAACTCACAACAAACAACATGAGAAAGGGTCTGAAGAAAAGTTTATAGAAGAGCTCCTGTTATTGAGGTTTCAGGATTATTGAAAGGCATATTTCACCCATGTTGAATCACAGTTGAGTTCATGGATACATACAATGCACACATTTCATGGCCAAAAGACTGCATAATGACAGTATGTTGTGAAACATATTCCAGACTTCAGTTAAACACTAAAATGATTATTTGAAGTGTGTCATGTACATAGTAAGAGCAGAACAGGCACATGCGTCCAATTACTGTAATTTACAAGGCAGTAATTCAAGCCCCAAATATATTTCTCTTTGTTGGAGGAAGGCAGTACAAATCATGAGCAAAAAGAGGGGCAGCAAGCTGACAGGGAGCCAGGAAGCTGCTGCCATTTGGAAAAGAACAGCTAGCACCTGCTGCAGGTCAGAGAGGTTTAACTTCCCAAATGCATTTCACTCTGGTTTGACAGCAAACGGCTGGGCTGGATGAGATGCTCTTGGGCCAAGAAGTAACCAAAAGGTGTGTCGTGGCTGTGCCACACCAGCATAGGCACCCTGAAGAACAGTTAAGTGCAGATGTCTGCTTGGTAGCAGGCAGAATAAAGTCCACTTGTGCTTCCTCTGTCACCATTTAGTGAGCTGCTTCATGCTAATTACCTCTTTTCATCCAGCTCGTGGTTAAGTTTCATGTTGTGATGATTAATAATGAATCAAATGCATTTGAAAATTAATTTGGCAATTCTATGTCTGATTGGCATGCTAATCTCTTCTGTGCAGTGGAGATGTTATGGGAATAACCTCAGATATTCTGAGCTGCTGAGGTGAATACATAAAGGCATTTCTTATGTGGTAAAAAATAAAGTGGCAAGTGGAAACAAATGCATTCTCCAAGACCTCTTAGCCTTTTGGGATTTGCATTTTGCTTTGCCTGTATTAGGAATACAACATATAATATAACATCAATATTATCATGTCAAATCAAAATAAGAGGGCAAGGAAAAAGCAAATTTGAAAAATGGCCCCATGGTTGATGACTTGTGTTGGGCTGGTAGCAACTGCAGTAGATTCGATGCATTAAATATGGTACTAAAACCAAAAAGCACAAAGAGAACAACTTCTGCCCTTTCTGTCTCTCCATGCCATTTCTCTCCAGAAATAGCATCTCGTTAAAGGGAAGAAGAGGGAGTATGAAGGTTCCACTGGTCCCCACTAATTTCGAATTAGTAATCCCTTTTTGTAGGCAAAGAGCCCTGCAGCAGCCACAGAGGTGAGGCACACGGTGGAGCTAAGCAGGCACAGCAGTCCTGGCACAGATGGCAAGTTCCTCTCCCAGAAGCTGGTGGTGAATGGTCGGGCTGGGACGTCCTGGGGGAAGAGAGGAGATGGTTCCAGTGCAAAGGCTCCCTCAGTGTCTGAGTGGGGAGGCAGTAAATGACCTCCACCCCACTAGGCTGGTTTTCCCCAGGACCAGATTTGGAGGTGGAGAGTGAAGGCTGTGAAATGTGTATTTTCTGTCACCCCAAACAGCCACAGGACAATGAAAAGAGGGTTACTTGTGACTGAAAGGAGGTTCTGTTAAGTTTAAAACCATGGCTTGGGGCTGCACAGAACAAGGATGATTTGCTGCATTTTGCAGTCCCCCAGGCTCTGAGATCTTTGTCCTTGGCTCTTGGCCATCCACTCCTCAGACAGGGGTAACAATATTCCTCAGATGAGTCAAAAAAAATTAATACCATCTGCATGTGAGGTAAACAAAGCCTCACTCAGGGTCAGGCTTCATAGGAATTGAAGAAATGGGGATCACAGCCTGACCAAGGGGTGCACATCCGACAGGATGACAAGAAGCAAGTCTGGCTTACCAACGACTCTGGCTCTGGCATCCAAATTTCATTCTCTGAGATCTTAGCCATACTGTACAATATCTAGAATAATAATAATAAAAAAAAGCTTATGCCACATGAGAAAATATTAAAACCCACACTGCTTTCAGATTTGGAAAAGCAGAGCATGCCAGAGCAAGGTGACTGATAAAAGACATAACTATGACTAGCTGAAAGTGTTTTGAACCAGAAAATGTATAGTGATGTTTATATCAGCAATGAGAGAAGAAGGAGGTAGTCTTGGTAGTTTTTGTAAATCTATGATGGTCATGTTGGTAGTGTTTTAAGGATAAGAAGACACTTTCACAAACTCATTTGTAAAAAGTAGGACTTCACTCAGAAATCCACACAAACTACAGCTTCTCCAGATGATTATTTGAAATATTTTTCTAAGTAAAAATGCTTTTTCACATGATGATTTAAGAAATAGGAAGGTGAGGTTACCAGCACACACTCAGAATGCAAAGCCTGTTAAGAAGTGATCACAAACTAGAAAGAGGAGAGAGACAACTTCGGGCTTTCAAATCATACAATTACAATCTCTTGGCTATTCAGGTAGTACAAAGCTTATCAAGGATTATTCTTTAGAATAAATTGATTGTAATAATCATGGTAGTTCTCAGGGGCAAATGAAGGTCTCCAGAAGAGACAGCTAACCATCCTTATAACTACTGCTTGAAAGCATGGAAAAAAGATAAATTAGAAGACTTGAAGCAGAGCAGATAATGACTATAAGGTGAATAGGATGTTCTGTCAAATAGAAGCAAAGGGCTGATTTTCCCTTAAATAACAGCTCTGCAATACAGCAGTTTGAACTGAACTGTACTGTACACCCTTTAATGTTTTTCTTTCTCCTCCCTCCAGACTGTTGTAAAGGGATTTCACTTTGACTGGGAACCCAGCCCAATGTGTGTCATTCTGAGGAGATTTAGACATCATCAGAGCTGCCCATTATGAATTCATAAAGCTGAGCTAATGGCACTCTCATAAAAGAAGAATCAGAAAGGATAGATCAAAAATGAGAACAATGCTCAGATTTCCAGATTGCTGCAAAGGAAATAGCTGTGAGCAATTGTAATGACTTAAATTACTTTTAAAACATACAGTGATTAATTTGTTAGAAAATGTGGTGGTATATCTAAGGGCAGCATCAGGTTGGAGGGTTTTTTTCCTCTAGACATGAGGTACATGGCATGAGCTTCATTTTAAATTGCCAGTGCAGCAATGTTCTGATTCAGGTGAGACTCTTGGCTTCACTTTATTCAATAAAAGGTGAGACTCTTGGCTTCACTTTATTCAATAAAAAAATAAGCAAAGTTAAGTTTTGTTGTCATTGGGGTTTTTTTTTGTTTTATTTTGTTTATTAGTTGGTTGTTTTGTTGGTTTTGTTGGGGTTTTTTTTTTGGTTTTTTTTTTTAAAGAAAGCTTTGATTCACATCTTTTTCTGGGATTCCTCCCTATCAACTCTAGGACCCTCTGCACAATTAGAGTGTGATGCATGAAAGCAGACCCTCCAAGCTCTACTTAATCCTTTTTAACCTTTTAATAGAGCTGTTGAAAGCAAACAGATGAACTGTACCTCTCTGGCTGCTCTCTCTCCTGCCTGTACAGCCCCCTCCATGTACCCACTCCACTGGGTAGCTGTCTCTGTGCCAGCAAAGTAGATCCTGTCAATGGGCTGGCGAATGATCCTTGAAAAAAAAAAAAAAAAAGAAAATGTCAGATGACAAATAACCACTACCCAAGTGCTCAGATGTGGGATGAGTGCCTTCCTACTCGTGCCTGGGCACACAGGCAGGCTGCCACACCATGACAGACCAGCTAAGGAGTTTACCCTAAGTCACTGTGATGTGTTCCATGGTTTATGCCTTCTACACACTTCCCAGTAATACACCTGGTATTAAAGAGCTTTATCTAACATGTTCCTTTAGGAATAAAGCAATTCTGCACAAGGAAGGCACGGGAGGCTTTGCCAGGAGGAGAGAATGAGTTTTCATGTAAGGGTTGTGTCTTCCCCTTGTGATTTGACTCAATGGGCTTCACCAGAGCCTGGTGCTCCACCCACACAGTCAGTGGAGACTTCATCAGTCCACAATGCATACCCTCAAGGTGTTAGAAAGTCTTAAACTGTTCTACTGAAAATACTGTAAGTACCCTAGTGGGGAAAGTTTCCTGGCTCTACCGAGTCTCTTTATGACTCTGCTCTGTTTCCCTGGAATTCACAAGAGAAACTGCTCTTAATGAAGTCAATAGCAATCTCCTTATTTGCTGAGGAGTAGGGAGTGGAAAGAGGGTTGGATCTTCCCTAGTACAGCACATATACCATAAATTTGTTGCATAAGGTATACCATTGTACATGAGCTAAGAAATGTAAATTAGCAAAGCATTCTCTGGTTTACCTTCCATAAGAATACATGATGCCAGGTGGAAAGTAGGCTGTATAGCAACCCCCTGAATATTGCTCCATGCTCCAGTTCTTTTCTTCATAATGCACAGGCTGTAAGTATTATCAAACATTAGAGAGTGAAATAGTGATAGAGAAACTGGAAATATAAAAACAATTTTCCTTTGAAGAGGAAAAAAACAGGCTAAGGAGTGCCATGTCATCCACCTAATACTATCCATCCACACAAAATAAATCTCTGCACTTGTACAGAAGCACTAGCCTCCCATGGGCAAACAAAACCATGCACTGACTTTTCTTATAAACAGTGAGACTGGCAGCTCTTTTCTTTCTGTACTAGATAATGCTGCCCTCCCCACGGGAGAAGAGATTGTATGGCACAACATTCAATTTTAGTTACCAGCAATTTTGGTTATATCCTCCAGAACAAAGAAACAACATTTCTGTACAACAGAGGTGAAAACAGACATTCATTTCTTACATGTAAAGCCTCTTCCATCCCCATTGCCTTAGCATATGCCTCACAGATCTTCTTCTTCCTATAGGAAAATAAAATCAGAGTCAGAAAAAAAAAAAAAAAAGGAAAAACCTATCAGCTATTGCCCTTCTTATTAAAAAAAAAAATAAATAATCACATTTATTGCAATACCCTGGAATAAAAAGTGGGTTTGGCTTTTAAGTCTGATGTCAAGTTCTTATCCAAACATACATTTTTCAAATGCTGATGCCTAAATGCAACATCCAAAATGGACCCAGAGAATGGGAAATGAAGGTTGATTTTGGCAATGAGCTCTGAAAAAATAAATCTTTGTACATTTATTTTAGCATGCAGAGCCAATCCATTCTCATGTTCACTGGTGTAAGAGGGGAAATGGCCTCAAGTTGCATCAGGGAAGGTTTACATTGGATATTAGGAAGAAATTCTTCACTGAGAGGGTAGTTGGGTGCTGGAACAGGCTGCCCAGGGAGGTGGTGGAGTCACCATCCCTGGAGGGGCTTAAAGAACGAATAGATGTGGAGCTTGAGGATATTGTAGAGTGGTTAGAGAAATGCTGGGACAAAGGTTGGACTTGATGACCCTGGAGGTCCTTTCCAACCATATTGATTCTGTGATTCTGTGATTAGTGTCTTGGCTAAAAGCTCATTTTTTTTACCCCATTTCCAGTACTGGTAGTTGCAGTGAGCATGTGTATACATGCATATGCACACACATACCCACATACATATTCCTGTGGGGAAGAATCCCAAAGAACTGACTTATTCTGAATTATTTACAGTTTCTGAACTCTTACCTCTCTTCCTTACTGAGATGGGCCAGTTTAACAGACTTCCTGGTAAGGATAAAACTGAAAAGAAAAATATGGCATATAAATATCACACAGTGTCAGCTCTCCAGCTGATTCACCATCTCTTGCTTGAAATGATTCTAAAACAAGATGGGCAAAGCACTTTACCAGTAAGTAATGGTCTTGACTTTTTTTTTTTCATCATACCTCATGACTTAATAATTACAGGTCACATGGGTGAGAGGCCTGTGCAGGGCACCCTGGGGAGCTTAGTGAAAAGAAGAGCATCCACTCCCAGGAGAGCAGGCACAGAGGACTGCCTTACAGCTCCCAGATGAGAAAGTTGAAGGTTGCAAGTGTGTTTTCACAGCACTGGCCTAATTTTTCTCTGTGAAAGCAAATTTGTACCCAAACTGGCAGAGAGATGAGAGTGTCTAGCAAACTAGCCTGCCCTAGGTACCCTCTTATACCTAGGTCTTATCCAAAAGGACTGAGACCCTGAGTTTTCTCAAGCTTTTGAAGTCTCACAGACACTGGCCATACCACTCCCTGTGTCACTTGGTGTTTGTAAGTGACGTGAGCCTGCTGCTCTGACAAGCACTGCACAGTGTCATGGACCAGCCCTTTAAGAACTGGGATTAATATTTATTCAGCCTGAAGGGAAAAGATTTGGTTATTAGTTCTCCTGACCTTAGTGGAGATACATAGGGAATGAAGTCTACCCCTGTGCTCTTTTAGAAAGTTGCTTAAATCTACAAGGAGGAAGCAGGAAACTTTTCCACATGGGGTTTGGCAAAGGCTTATTCCTCTCAGGTCATGGAAGTTTTTAAGCCCTGAACATGCTCATAAACATGTATAGTTCAGCATAAGTGGCAAACTTTCCTTGCTAGACACTTAAGTAGTTGCCTGACATTTACATTGGCCTATATTTTTTTGGCAGTCTCGCCTCAGATGGAAGAAACATTTGTAAAGACTGTTCATTCTAGCTTAACCTATTTTAAAGGTTAGTCAATGCTGTTACATATTTTCCCATATGTTTGTCCAAACGACAACTTTTTTACTTGGCAGTTTCTTCAGAATCATGGTATCTTCACTGCACAGCTGCTGCCCTGCTCAAACACCAGCTGGTATTTGTTGTCTTTGCCTCAGCTCAATGGGGAGAGGAGGCAAATGAGTATTTCTTGGACAACTGAATTTTTATGTTGTCCCAGGTACTAAATACAAGGTGCAGCATAAGCCAAATACAGGCTCACAAAGGTAGGCAAGGAAAGGTTTTACTGCTAAAACTAAAATGAACTACAGCTGAATCCAGCAAATCCTGCTCAACTATCTCCTTTGTTTTAGGCTATTTGTAGCACAAGCTTCACCTAAAAGCTAGAGTCACACAGGACTTGTCAGAAAGTGCTCTCCTCCATCTATGAAGCCTATGGGAGTGGGCACCACTGATGTAACCCAGCCATTTCCCCTCATCCTCCTCCTTCCTCTCCTTCATGGAAAAAGAAATACACATCTGTAGGTATGAGCTAGAAGCTTTTCACCCCATAATGGCAGGGACAGTTCCATCAGGTTTTGTGTCATCTATGGTTATTCCAACTGGGGACTCTTCATCCTCAATGATGAAAGAACCACAATAACCTAAGGGGGGGAAGAAAACAAATGACTGTTAGAGAATCTTGATGATGATCATAGTTTCTGACAGAAATGAGCATGGAAAATTATCCATAAAAGAAATTCCATGGTAATTCCTCCACCACCACTTGTACCTATATGTATGAAGTGTTTTTGTAAGTCTTTGCTCTCTTCCCTCTTACGCTGGGAAATTTTGTACACAGATTTATGGAAGTTATATTTAAATTCCATTATTACTTAGCAAGGACTTTAGTGGGTTATTGCAAGTCCCTTTGGCCTTTTATGTTGCAGGCAATAAATGTTAAAAATAAATGGATCTAGCACAAACTACAATGGTTCATTCTATAAGCAACTTTGGCCAAAACAACAAAATCAGCAACAAAAGCCAGTGTAATTACACCTGGTCACTGCAAGATCAAACTAACACCCTGTATTGATTTTGCTGATGATAAAACTGTCAGGAATGGTGTCTTGTGACAGTATTGCAGCCAGAAACATAGGTTATCTAATATAGTACCACATCACTACATGTTTAAGATGTAAACACAAATCCCATCTAAAAACCACTGTATATACCTGAAACATGCAAAATTATATTATTTTGATTAAGAAACATTCTCTCCCAGTGCAATACTCAGTATTGTTACACAGGAAGCAGAAACTAATCTACTCATACAAATAGCTCTGGAAATTGTATCAGTTAAAGTTGAGAAGCACACGATGTTGCAATGCATGGTTAAAATATCTTGGGTTAAACAAAGAGCTACCTTGGTGTTCTGAGATAGCTAGTATGTAGAACTGAGGATTAAAACTAGGGTAAGGTCTTGCTTACACTTTAATACCTCTTTGTCATCTGCTGTAAATACTCTCTGGCTGCCTTAACTCTGTCTCTGGCAGACAGAAGCAGGGACCTCCTGCTTCAGGGTCACAGCTTCTGCACAGTGTAGGTTCCAGCAACACTTCCCAGGCAGACCTTGTTTGCTCTCTCAGTCATCCCTCCTCAGCAACAGTGAGATTCAGGATTTTATTGAGTCTGGACTCATCTTTGGGACAGGGCATGCAGTGGGGCTTGGAGGAAGAGCTCTCCTTTCTATGGACCTTTACCTTTCACTTTTCTGGGTGCTTGGTTTTGGGGTTTCACACATTTAACCCCTTGCTTGGATTTATTCCCTGACAGACAGCAGAGCTTCAAAATTAATGTAGCATGGGGCTCCCAAGTCCTTCACTTTCCCCACATACCCTTCCTCTTCCAGAAGGCTTCCTTGTAGTACACCATGCATTTTATGACACACCCCATAGGCAGCCGCTGAATTAACTGGTTTCTCTTTGGTGGCAGTTCTGGTTTGAAATGAATCTTCGTTGTCAGGATTGGAGGGATAGCACTGATCACATACTTGCTCTGAAACATAAAACACAATCAGTACAGGCAAGGTAATGCCTCTCATTGAGCTCACCCCACAGGACACATCTGAAAGACACTCTTATTAGCTGTTAACAGCTCTCCCACACCTGACTTTGCTGCTTTCCCACACAGATTTTTCCAAACACTGCCATTTTGAAAAAAAGGAGCTGGGAAAAACATGTTGGTTTGTGATTAGATATCTCTTGACAGCTTTCTGGACACCACAGGACCAGAGTTGAAACTTGGCTGAACAAAGGTGGAGAAACAGGACAAGAGAGATCTTACGTCATAGCTAAAACTGCCTTTGATCATCCTCAGGAAAATATGACCCATATTTATTCAAATGATAAGCTGTTAAAAAACAACAACAAAAAAAATGTTTTTTGTACATGCTAATGATACTGCTTCAGGATGAGCAACACTGATGGCAATTTCAACTTTCAAGGACATAATCTATCCCTCTCATAGGTCCTGTGTCTGACTGGAGCAATGAAGGATGCTATGCTTCAGGGCTCAGGGTAACACTATATCACAACAGATCCTGCTGCTCTCAGGCATTCTCACACTGGTGGGGCTGCTGAGTGCAGGAAACCTGTCTCCTCTGGACTGGCTGTCAGTCAGCAGGGAGAGGCCAGTGGTATAACTCTGGGGTTTAAAACTCCTTAGGGGAGGGAGAGAATCACTCATGCAGGACATCTTTAGATTGGCTTCTCTTCCACACAGCCTCTTCTCTGTCTGCTAACCTTCTCTAAATATCTTCCAACTACTGTCACTGGCGTGACTGAGGTCTTGTAGGCTGTGATGGTCCTGCACAAACTCACATGGCAGGCTGGGTTCTCCCTACAGAAGGGAGCTGCTGCCCCATGGGCGCCACTGTGAATAATCATATACTTATGGAACGTTTCACAGCACCACTGCCCAGGGGAGTCATTTTTAACTAACGGGAATGTTATTTTTCATTCTTTGAAATGATGTCAATGCAGAACTAAAATGTAAAAATATACAATTACAGAAAAAGTTAACACACAGAAGACTGAGTAATGGCAGAAACTAACTAGCAGAACACCAAGAAGAGACCCAGTGATAAATAAATCTGTAAAGCAGGCTTCACAGAGTTGGCATAGTCAGAGAAATAGACACACACAAATGCGTACTTCCTGATTACATCTGGCTAAGAGCAACAGCAGATGTATTCCCCCCCCTCAAATGCATACTCTACTTTTATTCTGATCAAATTACCTCATATATCTCATGGTTTAAAGTCTCCACAATGACATTATCACCTGTCTGATCAATACGGACCACAGGTCTCTCCAGTTTAACTCTGCCTTTGAGGCGTTCCATTATTTTCTCTGATATCTGACCAGAACCACCTTTAAACTTCCTCTCCTAAAAAAAAAACCAAAACAACAAACAGTAAAGAAACACAATCACCATTAATCACAGTGACATTGAATATGACTTCTGCTCTTAATCAAGAAACTCCAGGACAAATCTGCAAGTCCTATGGGTGAATAAAAAGGCTTAGACTTTCAGAAGAGTGAGGGCATAAACCTGAGCCTTGCTAGGGATATCTGTCTAAACCACTTTTGCAATGGCTTCCTCAACTAGCTGTCTTAAAGATTCTTGAAGCCTACAGAACATACACATATAATTCTTCTAGCTAGTATCAACATGTCACTTCATTAAAAAGAGGTTTTGAATATTTCACCTAGCACTGTGCTACCAAAAACCCTCATGTGTGACAAAGACATCAAGCTGCATCTATACAGCAAAAGCCTGCATCAGGCCAGAAGCAAGACAGATCTTTAACCGAGTCTGGCTTTGAGTGCAGAAGGCACTGTGCTTTATCTGTCCCTGGGAAGACACAAAGACACTGCTGTCTGGAAAAAACCACTGTCTGTGACAGAAACTTTCTCATGATGTCAGTGCAGAGGCTCAAGGGAAGCACTAACCCTCTTTCATCTAACAGCTGCCAGCGTTGTCTCAAGCTGCTCACTTTTACATATAAGATGCTGGTACCAGCAGGGAGGAAATTCTTGTGCTGAAAAGACTGAAATGGCCACCTGAAGAAGTTTTATAAAACTTATCATGTCTGCTATGTCAGAAATCCTTAGCATTTTTGCTCAAGAGATTTTGATTAGGGTAAGGGGGGAGGGAAGGACGATTAGAAACCAAAACAGCTTGCCCCATCCAGGCACAAAGAAAAGGAAGTGCTCTTCTCAGGCTACCTTTCCCCTCTCCATGTCTTGTTTAGCTGCAACTATCTTGGGATTCATTTTATTTTTAATTCTGGCTGCAATGTCTAGCCATTGCTGATGTGGGACTGCAAATGTGGCTAAGGAGCACCTCAGGAGGAAGGCTCTTAGGTCTTGCTTCTAGCCTGGGACAGCATTAGTTCTATTTACATCCATCCTTGACATATGGTTGCCTGTTATTTTCCCTCTGGACAGATGCTGATGGAGACTGCATCTCTCCAGGCAACTTCTCTTAATGTCCCTCTCCCAGCACATTTGGAAGGGTGTGGTATTCTCACCACTTTTGTTGTTGACAGCTTAAGTGTGAAATGCTGTGCGTGCTTTCTGAGGTAACTAAGGTAGAAGGCTAGTAAAGGGTGCCAACATAATATAGTCAAATTACTTTGACAACCCCCTCTCTCCTTTTCTGAAATTTCATCCAGAACAATTACACAAAAACCATGATGTTCTGTAGGCTATCAGAAACCTGCCACAACCAAGGCAAGAAACAGCCTGAAGCAGCTCATAAAACATACTGCCACATGAACTGTCCCAAGAATGAAGGACCTTCTGCCATTTATTTCCATCTCATTAGGTCCTTAAAAGACAAAAAAAATTAAATATTTCTCTCCGAACCACACTTGCTTTGAACTCTTGAAAACATTCAGATGTGCTAAGTAACTCCTAGAAAACAAATTGCCAAAAAAACAACAAAACACCAAGGACTATGCTGAAGTGAATGGAGAGGAAAGCAATTCATTAAATTGTCTCAGATTATCCCAAAGTCTAGCCAATAAAATTCTCCATTGTGCATTTAGCTGAGAGAGCTGTTCCACCCCACGAGAACACGATTGTCTCGAGTGCCATATGTCCTTGGTGTTTCAGCCTCTTTTCATTAATTGCAGGGTTTTGCTCTTTGTGGTTTCAAGAAAGGAGAAAGAATATGAGACATTTTGTACCTGGCCCCCATTGGTGATGGAGAAAATCCTGGCTGTGCCCCCACACTGCCTCACATACCACAGGAACCAGAGTGCAGAGACTTCATGAGGCTCAGATGTAACATTGACGTTCACAAAGAAGGTGGCAAAATCTTTAACAGCTCTGCATGAGACACAGAAGCAGAAACAAGGCAGTGAGTAAATGTGAATTCCTGACTGCTTTGTTATTCTTGATAAGGGCTGCTTTCCCAAATTAAGAAAAAACAAGGTGATTTATATTTGTCTCATTTTTTAGTCTGTGGAAAGACTGTTTCAATAGGTTAAAATCAGCACCTCCCTCCCAAAGCATTTACCCATTCTGTTTGAAATCCCACTGATTTCACTTCAGTTGTTTCTTTATATAGTTTCCTAGCTGCTATTCCTTTCATCAGAACAAATGTTTTTCTCAGCAGGAGAATGCATTTACTGACCAGTAAGTGAAACTTTTCTGCATTTTTTGTCCATGGGGAGCTCACTGAGCACATAATTTCCAAAGTCTGATGGGTCTCAAGGGACAAAACTAGACACACAGCCAAGACATTCCTCATCTCCCATGTAACACTGCTTCACAGATCTTTTGTGAAACTTAATAATCAGACAGTAAATAACCCAGAGAAACCAACTGGCAATCATTGCCATAAACATAGGAGAAGGTCAGCTGTCTACCACAAGTCCTCTGAATTAAACAGAGTTACAGCAGCAGAAAACAAGGACCTGAATATTCACATTTCTTTCATTCATGGCTACGGATTGCAAAGAGAACTGAGATCATTTTGCAAAGAAGGTGAAAAGTCTTTGACTTGGATGCAAAATTGGATGCAGATTCATAAAACTAATTTATAATTATCTGCTAAAGGAAGGAACTTTGTGAGTTATCTGGGCAAAAACATGTAACTTATAAACTTGTATAGCTTCATTTCTCTACATATGAAGCCCAGTCACCTCTGTTTCATTAGCCAGGATATGACAACATCCTGCATGCAAGAATTGTCTGTCACAGTGAAAACACCAAGACTCTGAACAGCTGTAGCAGGTTCTCAGGCCTGAGAAATGTGAACAGAGTCTCCAGGATCAGTAGATGCTGATCTGGGACACATAACAAAAAATCTTCTCCTATAATCTCGATCCAAGTCATAGAGAAAATGCTGCAGTAGAGCTTTCCTGTTTAGGGCACTACATTTTTAACTATGTGTAGAAAAAACAGGCTTGAAGATCTAAAATGGCTTTTTATTGAATTTTTGAATATGCTTCAGATGAGCACATCCATTATACCTGGAGTGCCACAAAACCATTACCAGTAGAAGTAATTTTGCAGAGAAGCATGTTACAGGAGAGATCACTATAAACCCAATTCTGTTTATATTCCACCTGATGAAGAAGAACAGAAAAGAGCCAGTGTACTTGCAGCAGACAGGGTATTTCAAACTAACTGAGTTTGTAGGCAAATGGCTCATAAAACTAATTGTAAAGAAAAATATGATACTGCAGAAAGCAGGAGAAAATCCAAAAGGCTGTACCTTGTATTTTAGCCAGCAAAACAAATTTCAAGCTGAAAGTTTTGGTCAGAAGTGCAAAACCACAACTGCACAAATAAAAGATGCCAACTACAAGGGAGGACTTGCTACTTGCTTGTGACTTGCTACTCACAAGCAAGAAAAACCTCTTGGATGATGCAAAGGTGAAGGGCAGCCTTGGCTGCAGTGGCCACGAGACTGTGCAATTTAAAGACAAACAGCAGAACTGCAACCCTGGGTTTTGGAAAAGACAATTTTTCCTCCTCAAGGACCTGCTTGGCAATATCTCATGGGAAACTAAACTACCCTGTAGGGCAAAGAAGCCCAAGACAGCTGTCTGGCATTCAAGGGCAGCTTCCCAGGAGCAAGGGGAGGATGCCCTGCAATGGACAGAGCTGAGCAAGTGTAGCAACAGGTTTGCTGTTATGAACATAGCATTCCTGGTCAGGCTCAGGTACAATCCAAACAGGGAGGTGAAAGACAACAAGAAAGGTTGCCTCAAACTGCTTTTTCCTTCCAAGGGTTTTGGAGGCCCAGTAGGCATTACTGCTGAAACAAGCAGCAGTTGAACTTCCCCAGAGCTTCCAGAGCCTAAAGGTACTCACTCCCCCTCCTTAGACCTCGTGATGCCCCACTGAGCAAGCATTAGAAAGCTGCTGCCCTCTGCCATGGTGTACCCCCTCCCCTTGTGCCAGCAGCACCTGCCTACATCATGGTATGTGCAATGCAGCTCATGCAGTAAAAGCAGATATATATGATAACTGCACAGGAGAAGACACAGCTGAGAGTCAGAGGACATCACACCTCAACTCCTTCTGCCTCCATTTCTGATCCTACAAGTGACCTTTATTCATGCCCACAAAGCAGAGGTTTATTTATATGTTGCTTTTCCTAAAGACAAAGGCACAGTCTCTTCAACTGAGTGAAGAAAGCACGGTGGAAAGAGCCCATGATGTCACTCCTGTGTGCATGGACCTGCTGAGGTAAATTCCAGGTATCCCCAGCATCTTTAATCCCACCTGCCAGCCAGCAAGCTGTGCCATACCACCTTATCCCACACAGACACCCACCCACTGCCTGAAAACAGCTCATCACAAAGACCAGCCTCATCTCAAATACCTCCTGCTCTCTGTACCCCAGCTGTACTTGGCCTGAATTTGACAGACAGCTGCTATCATTCTGCAGCTGGATTTCAAAGTGAATAAAGAGTTATGTACTTGGTCCAGCAAATCTTATTTATCAGCTCTTTCATGGTCATTTTGTCCCATTCTTCAGCATGTGGAGCATTCCATGGTGCTTCAGGAGGAATCTGGAGGCAAAATATTCAAGAAATTATTCAGTACTATTGTCATTGCTTGGTCATAACTACTAACAAGTAGCACAGAGTTGAATGATATGCTGGACAGAAATTGCTTATGTCCCCTGCAAATGGCTGTAAATCCGGAATAAATTTACTAAATGAAATAGTTTCTATTCATACCTTTGGGCATGAAATCACACCATGACCACCAAATCTGGCTTTGTTTGACCAATGAACTATATCCTTATATTGGGACTCATAGTCATGTAGAAGTGAGATGTCTATTCTAATTTAGTTGTCTTGGTGTCATCTAACAGCTGAGAGAAAAATTCTTTGGGACTCATCTGGCCTTTAGTCATCCAAAAGTGAGATGCATTCTCCAGTCAGAGATCTCATCAGTTCCCAAGATGGGTATCCAAAGGCTCCTATGTCTCTCTGTTAACTACAGAGTGAGTAAAAATGTCTAGGTACTATTATTTTTAGCCAGTTAAATTCTTAATAATAATCCATTGCATGTAAGTACCATTTCACATAAGGACATTATTGTATAATTGAATTATTAAAAAAATATGTATTATTTGACCAAAAAAAAGAGTAGTGTCATGCACAAATGTGATTCTGCAAAACCACATAAACCTGATGAACTTTGCAGGAATACAGTTAGTCATCCTTAGAGATTATTGCAAGGTAGGACCCTGGTTTGTAGCCAGATTGTAAGGCAATTGGGAAATATCTAAAAGACAGCATGATGCTCCAACAGCTACTTCTGCACATAGGAAGATCTGCAGCTGTACTGCTTGAATTCTGAAGGCATTTACCATTTAAGAATTTTAGAAATAAAATTACTCTGAAGCCAAACTGGAGCCCAGCTTGGACAGCTACTAAAAAGGGTCATCCTTGCTCAAAATGTCTGTCATAGGGGAAGGGGAAGATCTCTTACAACCTCCCAGCTGGTGGAATGGTTTTCCCTGGCAGGAGAAAGTACATAAAAATGAGGTTTAAGCTCATGTTTCTCAAATATCTTAGACAATTCCAGGTCTTTTTGTATCCTCTCACAGAACGATAGATTGGTTTGGGTTGGAAGAGACATTTAAAGGTCACCTAGTCCAATGCCCTCTCAGTGAGGAAGCCCTGTTATTCCTTATAGTTTCTGCACGACGTAGCTTTCCTGATAGATTCTTTTATACATATATATATATATATATATATATAAAAGAAGCAATAAAAAACCCTGCCAGAAACAAAACTAAATCAGATTTACTCATGGTGACACGAGCACTGTAGGAATTTAGATGCAATTGAAATAGACTACCTCTTTTCCAAGCTTGTCCATGGTCCTCCAGAAGTTATTGTAATCCAAATAAACTAAGGGATTCCATGTTGAAGGAGAAATACCCGTAACATAGCGTGTCTTTCCCTAAAATACACAGAAGATAAAAGCAACTTAAAACTATAGAGCATATCTTCATTATTCAAGAACACAAAAATCTCAGTCATCACAGGGTTGTTGACCTTTTGCCCCAAAAGACCTAGTATTTTGGTTTGTTTTTCCTTTCCTTTTTTTCCCCCCTGCATATGCAAGTAAGCAATGCAATGTATGAAGCTAAGCACAAGGGTAAAAATCTTTTGGATTGACATTTAAAAGGCAATTTTTTATTTTTTTTTTTTAAAAAGGAGGGTTACCTTTATATTAAGCAAGTCAACAAACTGCACTAAGAAGCAATGGCCAAGGAGGTAATGTTCCTTATTAAAATGTTCCTAAACATTTTTCGTGGTTGCCTGCCTGCTGATATGTGCATCCTAAAATTTGCACAGGTATAAAACTGCACACATTTTAAACCACCTAAGCACATTTATGGTACACCTCATCTATAGAAAGTAAATACACATCTTCATTATGCCAAGTACCTTGGAAGAAATGCAGGGTAAAAAAAAATGTCAAAAAATTTTAAAAAAAACCAAAACATTTTGGGTTGCAGGAAGAAAAATTTTGGTCTCAGGACTTACAATGTGAATGACACAGAGCTGCAACAGGAATGCAGACTGTCTCAGATTATCCTGTGATATAATAAGTGAAACAATCTAACAGCAGATGGTTCTTTGTGATAACTTTAATCTGAAAGAGGACTGGCTAAGCAGGCAACATTTTCTCATATTAAAATGCCTTGAACCTTCCTCATGTAAGTCAATGGCAAATTTCTCATCAGACCTTTTTCATGTTTGCTTTTCCAGGTGTGTCAAAAGTTTGCATGAGGTCATGTGGAGGATGCAGCAGACACCATGACAGGTAGGAGCTGTGGTGCTAAGCAGGGTGCAATGTGCTTCTCGGTGCAATGCATAACATGCCAGCCCATCACACCAAGCAGGTGGGAGTCACAGACCAAATACTTGTGATAAAAACCTGCTCTCCCTTTGAGAAGGATACACCCCATCTGCTGCCAGCAGACCTAGCCTCAAGTAAATCACACTCACCTGCTCAGTTTAGACACAGCAATCTCTGCTCTGGGACAAGCAAAGCACAATGTTGCAAGTTCAGCATTTAGTTCAGTTTGAGATCCAAGCACTTAAAAGTTTGGATTTTTTAATTTCCAGCAAACACTGAGTTTTAAAGTCACCAGGATGACTCTGGAGGTTGATAGTTACTTATGGATTTCTAGCTATATCATCTTTATCTTGTGTACCACTTTTGTTGTTTTGTTTTGGGTTAGGTTTTTTTTTGTTGTTGTTTGTTGGTTGGGGGTTTTTTTCCTCTCTTATCACGATTCAATTCTGTTTTAGAGTTACAGTGAAGGATGGTGGGTGGGGGATGCTATTCCAGCCTTCTCCAGCTGTACAGTGCATGCAAAACACACCTGTCATGGCAAGAACAGAGAATATGCTCCTATGAACTACCAGCAAGAGAAGCCTTCATACAACACTGCCTCTTCCTCCTCCTTGAGCACAATTTCTCATGGTCAGTTTGGAGCACTGTGTGTTTGGACAAGGAAAAGAGGACCAAAAAAAACACATGCAAAGGGATATACTTCATGCTATAACTTTTCCTGTCCTAAACCAATGCTGTGTCAAACAAGGAAATCCAGATACAATGCAATAATGAACTGCAAATAATTTTCTTCTTATTGCACAACATCTTGTGTTTCAAAAAGATCATCAAATCCTGTTCCTTCAAAGTTCATTTATTGCTAGACTTTTTATTCTGGTCAGGAACACGGAGGCTTGGAATGTGGCTTCCTTGACATGCTATTGATGCTACTACCAGTATTCCTGCCCTTAAGCAGAGATGAGGTGCAGTGCTGACAGGACACCTGACAACAGGTGAAGAGAAGTTATTACTGCAGTTCTGCCATGCTGATACTGCAAGGAGATAAAGGGAAAAGGCAACCCCACCATTCAGGAACATCCACAAAAACTTCCCCAGTTTTTCACTGTTAGTGATACCTCTTTTCAACAGACTGTGCCTATACCAAGTTGTCTAACTTCCAAACACCCCTCCTATCTTCAGCTTACTTAAAAAAAGAAGCACTTCTTTAAAAAGGAAGTAAAAAGAAGTAACTTCTATGGCTCATCTCCTCCTTTCAGTTTCAGCCAAATCTTTTCCTTATATTGCTGGAAAAAAAAAACCCAAAACATTTCAACAAAGAGAACTTGCCCACTGCCTGGCTACCTAATACTTCCCTCCAACCTTTCCTCCTCTATACTAGCTGTAGACCACCATGACCACAAACTGCTGAGGACTGATCAAGAAATCTTACAGTCTCAGCCATTGTTATGACACTTATTCCACTGGATATTCATTTACCTGCTCTTTGAAATAAGAACTATCCTTTCATTACTGATCCGAAAATATTATTAACCCCACATGATTGATCAATGGCACAGCCCTTGAAGATCAATAGGAAAACATTTTATCCCCTGAGAACCATGAAATACCAAGTGATAATTGACAGTCTAAAGCTGTGTTATTTGTTGCTCTCTTCTACATGCAAAAAAATCAGTAACTTCAGTGTGGTTGGAGACCAAAGGCAGGAAAAGCTGCAAAAATACAACAGTGCTAAAAGATTTGGAAGAGGATGAGACTGAATTCAGACAGCCCGAAATAGTTCACAGACACACTAAGTCCTTGTGCAGGGGGGCTGGACCTATAACAGATGAGAACTGATCAGAGGAAAGTCCAGTTCTACCAAATTCCAGAAGAGAAATTCCCTTTGCCCATCAGAGTGCAAGCCAAACAAGCCTTAGCCAGATCAGTTTTTCAACTCCATCTCTTGCACAAGTATCTTCACAACAGGGAATGAATCTAGCCCAAATGATCTGGGGCTGGTAAGTTATTAATTTGTTTTTAATGTTGTCTCCCTGCTAGGCAGAGGAGCTCTTGCTACATGTTTCACAGAGCAGCTTACCACAAGCAGGCAAGGTCTTGCAATATTTCTTTTAAAAATAAGTTTATACTGTTCGGGGTTTATTATTTTGAGAATTACTGCTTTCTTAACTGAAAGGCAAATAACCTACTGGCTTTGTTCCCATGCTAACACAAGGCTGCTTGCCTGACCCACAGAGCTATCTAACTTTTTTTTTTTAATTTCCTGATGTGCCAAACACTTTTCTGCAGACCTCAAATTTCATTCTTGTTGCCTGCTTGGATTAGTTACCCCACACCAATCCAAAGGAAACAATATCCCCAAGCATCACAATTCAGTGGTTAGAAAGAAGGCAGCAGAAAGATACTTGCTCTGCCCAGGGCTATGCTGTGGCTTATAACTGTAACTACAGGAATCAAGCCCAAACCTCCCCAGCTTTACCACCACACCAAGTTTCAATCAGTGCAAGAGGAGCAGACAACTTTTGTTATCTTGAGAAAGGCAAGTCTGGCTCCTGGCTGCTGTGCTGAGGACAAGCTACACATCAGAAGCACAGGAGGAGGATCCCTTGCACCTCAAAGCAGGGATTGCCATTGCCCTTGGGCTCATGCACAGTGCATGAAGCTTGAACAGTGGTTCCCTACAGTGTGAGCCCTCAGGTGGGCATCCTTCACTGCTCAGTAACTTTTTGAACATTGCAGTGCCTTGTCTGTGTCCAAACTGCAGATTTATAGCAATCTGCAGATTTAGTCACAGACTTAACTGCTGCACTATAACCACTTTAAGGCTAGATGAAGAAAATGTGATGGCCACACATTCTTCCATGGCTAGATGGCCAGTGTGAAGCATTGCTTACAAAAACTCATCTTTTGTCAAGTGTTACCTTGCTCTGAAAATCATAAGCAAACAAATAAGCAAAGCCAGTCCTTATTTACTAATGTTACATATAGCAGAGTTGGGTGACATAACAAGACATTAGAGGACTAGTTCTATGAGAAGATTAATACCATGCCAAAGCCCCAATGCCTTTACTTTCTAGTCTGCTACTAAAGAGGTGATAATGCAGAATAGTGTCACCTTCAAGGACCTCTATAAGAATAGAAAGCTATCTGCTCCTTTTGGGAAGGCAGAACTCCAGCACATTTGCCTTTTCTCAGTTCTAAAGCATCCTTGATGAATTATGAGGCAGCAGCCACAGAGCAATTTGGCTGGAAAAAAATGTCTGTGGCCTTTAACAAAATCCAGTTTGATGTTACAGATTCACAATGACAGGATACAAACAAATTCCTGATTGATAGCAAAGCAGTCCATGTTACCATGCTAACTGGTGGGGAAAAAAACTGAACAAACAAAGAAAAATATTGAAAATATTTATGCATTTGTACTTTTCAAATAATCAGTATCTACAGAGGAAACCTGCTCACATGAAGCAACGTGGTTTTTAAAACTTGCAGTACAGGGATTTTTTTCCATACACATATGGGAAAAATTCCTTTCAGAGCAAAGAAGCTCAAGAAATCTCTCTGGGGATTTCCACTTTCCCTTGGCTGCTTCCACTGCTAGGATAAACAATTTCCCTGCTTTCCCTTAACTCAATCCAAGCAGTATCTTGGAAATCTTCATAAGGAGCCAAATTTAACAGATTTGTTTGGCAGGGAAAAGACCGAAAATCTCATAAACTGAAGATGCTGGGTATTCTATACAGTTGAATAACTCTTACAACAAAATCTAAACCCATTTTTAGCCCTTCCTGAAAACACCCTCCTTCTCACCTCTGACAAAACCACACAACATTTCAGACTTTGGATTAATGTCCTTGGCAAGAGACTTTCCTGTATGGATGCACTACACACTCCCCAATAGCCATGAACTGACAGAAATAGCAGATTAAATGCAAGGAGAAAACTTTTAGTCATACTTTTGAAACCTGAAAGGTAGCAGCTGGCCTGCAGCTGACAGCATATTAGCCCAAGGAGCTGAACACATCCATCCTTCATATTTAATTTCTGGGACATTGATCATTTAATATCAAATCATCTCTTTCCTAACTTGTTTTCTATCATCTAGGAAATACCAGAGGTGCTCAGATTCCCAAAGCCTCTCTAACAAAGGAGACTTTCTACAGACAGGAGAGGACAAATCCCTACCAGGCCAACTAACCATCACAGCATGATAACAGTGTGCAGTGGGTAGGTAAAACATACAAGCCCTAAGGGCCCGAGAACTCACCAACCCAGCCAATAACCAGGACTGCACAGATGGTTTTCAATAGGCTTCTTGTAGAAGTGGGATGTAAGAGAGGATTCAACAACAGATCCCTAAAACAAAGGGCATGGTGACTACATGGTATTTCAAGGAAAGAGTAAGGAGAAACAGCAGTTGAAAAACTTAGGAAAAGAAAACAAACAGCCTTTAATTTGTAGGAAGAGATGTGGAGGAATGAGATATACTGGAGGAAAAGCATCATTATTATTTATCCAATGCTTAAGTCTGTCCATACTGGGAGGCCTTAAAGACCCTTTGCTGTCACACTGGTCCAACAACTGTGCCTCCCTTGGGAACCCTAGGTTAGCTTGGTAGGACCACAATGCTAAATCTATAATTGATCTACAGCCTCTAATTCATCTGAATAGCTTTCAATGCTGCCTTCTTGTTAGATACATTCCTTCACTTCAAAGAAAACTTACAAAATTACATGGTCATTAGCAAGGACGTGTGTAATGTAATGTGGGACAAAAAGACAAGGTGCTGCTTTATTGTCAAAATGGATGAAGATCTCAAATTCTTGTAACCCACTAGAGCCTTTTATTTGACATACAGGAGAAAAGTGCCTTTTAGAATGTTAAAAGATACATGTCTGAGCTTAAATGGAGTGGGCCAAACATTCAGATGGTACCAATCAGTCCAGCCTTCTTGATTCTTGGAGAATTACATCAATTTTACATCAGGTGGTGTAAAATAACTTATTTGTGTTATGGAGAGGATGGGCAATTACTTAAGATGTGACTATCTTGTAAGCATGGCATGAGTCTGCCCAATAAGGAGAGGTTTCAGAACCAGATGATAAAACTTTGCAGCATGAATGCATTTTTCTAGTTCTTGGAAGAAAAAGTGGGAAGATAATAGCAATGAGACCAGTTAAGTATCCATCACATAGCCTTGCCTCCATCAGTTATTTCAACTCTGACATACAGGCTTCAAGTCTTATTCTGCCATAGTGTAGGAAGTACAAGAACTAAAGGATACCAGGAAAATTAAAAATTGATGGTCTTTAGAAAGTAAATTAGTTTGTGAGTTATACAGATAGACATTGTACCTCATACCTATGAATCTTACGCCTCCCTTTGTCCTTCTCCCTACCACTCTCTGCACTGGTTTTGACAATAAGTGCTGACTAGGACCTGAGCCAACATTTGGTAAGATAAGGATCCAAGATAAAGGCTGAAAATTTGCTTTGAAGACGGGTTTCATCTCAGTTCACTTTAGCTACACCAGTACCTACTTAAGAGTGGCCATCTGGTCTCTCACTACCCCACATCTCAGACATGAATCTTACAGAGGGCCTTGGAAAGGGCTTGTTTCTTACTATTAGCTAGACAGTGAATCTCAGGGAGTCTCAATGCCCAGCTTCCAGAAATCCATTTGTAAGATAGATCCCACACTATGGAACTGGGAGGGATGTGAATCCAGTTAGATAATTGGGGCAAATAAGTTCCATATTAGTCCCATAATACTGTTGTCAAGTATCATCATTCGGTGGCATCCAACAATTTTGTTTTTCCTTATTTAAATCTGGCTTTTATTTCAGAACAAGTATTTTCTGAATTTCAGGGAAAAAATCATTATAGGACATGGTCAAAAACAATCATCAGGTGACAAATACATCCAATTTTTTTTAACTGCTGTCAGTCCCATTTTCTGAACACTTTTCAAAGGAAAACAAGAACCATTAATTCCACACTCAGTAAGATGAAACAGAACAACCTTTTACAGGTACTTACTGGATTACTAAAAGCAAGCTTTAAATGAAACCCTCTTAATGGCTGTCAGGAATTTCCAAAGCTCAATGATACCTTCATGTATCTCAACATAAAAGATGCAATACTTACGCCCTTATAATGGACCATATGGCCCTCAACATTCACTTTATAGGTCTCAATACCCAGCTCTTTTGCCAGGCGCAGGATCCGGTTTTGGGTAGGTCCCACATATGATCCACCAACATCTACGTAATTGACTTGATTGTTCTAGCAAAGGAAAGAATTCAGGAATCAGAAGCTGTGCAGGAAGCTCCTCAATACAAACACACATCTAGAAATAGAAATAATTATTCCATACTGACTAGCACTGCAATTATATGCACAGGAGAAAACGTGTAGTGACTGACATAAAAGTAGGTGG
Organism: Ceyx melanurus; assembly: GCA_024611195.1. Taxonomy (NCBI): domain Eukaryota; kingdom Metazoa; phylum Chordata; class Aves; order Coraciiformes; family Alcedinidae; genus Ceyx; species Ceyx melanurus. The sequence goes on along the minus strand of JANHGL010013052.1, from coordinate 11,952 downwards.
TATTGAGACATACAGAAATCAGTGTTTCCACCCTGTCATACACGTGTGCAATTGGGTTTAACTCTTGTTTATGTTTCACTACAGTTTTCAGCATTGGTTTTTTAGTCTCACAAAAGATGTAAGAATATGAAAGAAATATCCAACCAAATCAATGCTCTGGTTAAGTCTGTTCCCACTTTTCAGAATTCATGTTAATTTTTTTGTCATTGCAAAACATTTCTTAAGTTCAAACAACCTCCAGCACCAAGGCTTGTTTTCTCACTGTAGATACCTGCTTAGACATAATGCTGTGGATGCTGAGCACTGCACTGTAGTATGCAAGGACAGTAATCTCCAGCACAGCACACAGTGGCTCTAGCCCAGTGTGCTCTGGCTAGCACCAAAAGTGCTCCACACACCTCTCATTTCAGCATTGTGCTCACCTGGGAAGCAGGAAGAAAGCAAAAAGTTTCAGGGACATACACCATTGCAAGCAGGCTGACTTCCCAGGATAGTAACTCTTTTTAACACTGTTTATAAGTGAGCATTTCAAGCTAGGCATTCTCAGTGTCACAGAAGAATGGTGTTTATGCTTCGTGTTGCACGTATGATGACTTCTGCTGAAACATTGCTATTTATCTCTGGCTCCTCAGCAATGGCATTTGACATAATTTAAACCTCCCTTAGTTCCCGGGTGGGAAGCAGAGGCAATGTCTGTATCATGTCACCCCGTGCCACAGGTGACTCCTCATTTCTTTCATTTTCTTTTTAATGGCAATCAAGATGCAGTCTATTTTTAGAAGCAGGATTGTTATTTCAGATCATTTTAAGCCATGTTAAAATGTATGTCTGAGCTGTAATGATGTCTGGCCCTGCTCAGGCTTCTTCTTATAGGGCTCTCAGTTTTTGTGCTTGTTACATTATGCCAAGTGAGATGGGAATGAGAGGAGAAATGCTTTGATACTCATTGTCTCAGATTATAGTCTCCCTCTAAAATGTTAAAGACAAAGCAGATCCTGCCATAGACAAATTCCACGTGGGTGGAATTAACTTACCTTAATACAGATGTTTAACACCATTTTAGTCAGTCCAAGATATCCAAGACTTCTGTGCAAGGCTGACAAATTTGACTTGCAACCCACAGAAGAACATGTAGCTGGAGGCCAGGTAAAGTGTCCTGGCGCAGCTAAAATGGCACTACACACTTCCACATCCCATTTGGTGGTTCTCAGAGTTGCTCCCAAACCAATTTTAAAGCACCTCCTGTCAACAGAAGCCCACTGGCATATAGTGCAATGTCCAAACAGAGCTCTATTACTTGATAGAAGTGATGGCCACTTGAGACACCTATCTTCTTTGGAAGCTCTACTCTGTCTCTTTCCCCTGGATAATGATGGCAAATCCAACAGAACCACATGATGGTTGAGGCAGGAAGGGACCTCTGGAGATCAGCTGGTCCAGTCCCTCCTGCTCTAGTAAGGTCATCCAGAGCTGGTTGCACAGGACCATATCCAGATGGCTTCTGAATATCTCCAAGAAGGGAGACACCACAACCTCTCTGAACAGCTCTGCCACTGCTCAGACACCCTCACAGCAGAAAAAAAAAAAAAAAAGTGTTTCCTAATGTTCAAATGGTTTGATCTTCCTGTATTTGTCTTTGCCCATTTAATCTTTTTCTGCCACCAGACACCACTGAAAAGAGCCTGTCTTCATCCTCTTTGCACCCTTCCTTCCCTCCTTTCTATATATGGAAGACATCTCCTCTCAGCCTTCTCTTCTCCAAACTAAATAGTCCCAGCTGCCTCAGCTTTTCCTCCAGTTCCTTCAGCATCCAGATCATTAATGAAGATCTTGAACTGGATCAGACCCAGTATTGACCCCTGGGGTACACCACAAGTTACTGGCTTCCAACTAGACTTTGTACTACTGATCACCATTCTCTGGACCAAGCTGTTCAGCCAGTTTTCAGTCCACCTCACTGTCTGCTCAACCAGCCCATACTTCATCAGCTCGTCTATGGGTATATGATGGGAGACTGTTGAATTACTGAAGTCTAGGTAGACAATATCCATTATTCTTCTCTCATCTAATAAACCAGTCATTTAATCATATAAATTTATCAAGTTGGTCAAGTATGACTTCTTCTTGGTGAATGCATGCTCACTGATGACTTTCTTGTCCTTTATGTGCTGGAAACAGTTTATGAAACACTTACCCTGATAGTGAATGTCCTTCCTCCAACTCTGTCCCGGGCCTCAAGAACCACCACATTGACCCCAGACTCAGACAGCAATTTTGCAGCTGACAAACCTACCAGAAAAAAAAAAAGAAAAAGAAAAAGAAAAAGCTTTAAAGCAAGTGTCAGCTATTGGCCACAATCAGAAACTGAACCAAAGCTTCAAGGTGAGAGATTTCAATAATGTTTTGAAAAAATTCTCAGAGAAGTCAGATAATTCTCATGATGTCTTACCACAGAAATCATGTGGTTGCTGCTTGGTCATGTATTATAACCATCTCCATAAGCAGCATTCATAGACTGAAGTTTCCTCCTTCAGGTTAACTTTTTGGCATTTTAAAAATTGTAAAATCTCAGTTATTAACGTACACACATCTTATTCTTGATTTGTGCGCTTCATAGAAAGGCAGAACACAGGTTGTGGGAACTAAAGTTATAAAAATAATAAAATACTAAACAGATACATTCCAGCAAGGTAGGCTTCCAATTTCTGCTCTCACTCACCAACTCTTAGTCTATTCCTCTCTGTTTCCCTCATTCACATGCAGAAAGAAAATCTGCTTCATTGTCAATATTAATTTTAAGCAATGGAGTTTCACCATGGCAGATATACAGGCTGTATGTAGATACTTTATAAAAGAAATTACGGTCTCAGAAAAAAATCATCTAATTATGGGACTTAGTGATGGAGGCACTAGAGACAACTGAAAATTCAATAGGACAGGAGTCCTCTTTGCTTTTGACTAATGTGAGCAGAAATTCTAAAAAGCAATCATGAATTTGTGAAATCAGATTATCCCCTTGCCCTGCAGGCCAGATTGGCACTGAGGCATCATTTCTCTGGAGTTGTTTCCCCTCCTTAAGTATACAAAAGCCAGCCTTATTGATTAGAACCTCCAAAATACCCTGAAGTAAGGAATAACAATATTATATTCATGTTTATTACACTACCTTAAAATGTGATTAAAAGCAACTGTTTGTGAGCCTACAAAGAATGCACATCTGAAAAGACCATAGGAGTAGAAAAGACCATGGGCAGTGTTAAGTATACTCATTTATTCCAAGGACAATATAGAAGAGCCCATAAATTCTGTGTATATAATCTTTTAATGGGGAAATGGAACACTATTCGCTAAAAAACAGAACTGAGGAAGTTAAAATGTCTTAAATTGACAAAAAAAAAGATATATACAATTTCCATACTCATCTAAAAATAACTTTAGTCCTTGCATCATATCATTCAGAATCCTACTGAAGCAGAGGTATTCTAATTTTTTTAAATGCAAGCCATTTGTCAGTGGACTGAACATCTTATAAATTCCTCTAATCTCTTTCAGGAGTTTTTGATTATTTTTTTCCTACATGAAAGTATAGGGAACACTTTATAATTTTTTTATTCATTCTTTTATCCTTTTGGTGATGGTGTTTTCTTCCTCAATAGAAACATAAAAGATACAAGCCTATAATGTTGGAAACACAAAACTCAGTATTTTCTTACAAATATTTAAGGGTTTTATATGAGGAAAAATGATTTTTCAAGATATATACTGGATTTTGTCACCAAAAAAAATTGTCTACATATATAAAATGAAAGGTGGAAATTCTCTATTGTGCTTAAATACTACTGGACACTCAGGCATGAGTAATTCTTCTGTAAGAAAGTTTATTGTAGATATAAAAGCACTGAAAAAATGCACAACACACTAATGTATTACCCTATGGAATATGAAGAAAAATCTGTCCTAGGTATGGAAGAAAAAATGGTATGCAAATCCTAACTGCCTAAGACCATCATTTCATGCTGTATACAATCACACCACAACTGTTGAGGAATAATAATGGTTGCACTGGAATTAAACTTACTACTGGTTTATAGCTTAATTACATAATATATCCAAATAAAGAAGGACTGTGAAATGGTGAAGAACATGTAAGGTCACTGAAGGTCTCTAACCTGTTTGCTTGTTAAACTCTACTTCTTGCACTCCAGCCTTACAGGTTTTTAGTATCATTATTGTTAACTGAAGTGTCACCTTGGACACTGATCCAGAAAAAGATAAAGTTCCAGAGCTACACAGACTGGGAAAGGACAGAGATCTATTGGGACAGCAATGGCTTACTGGCATTGGGAGAGGGCCTGAGCTAGAAACAAAACCAGTGCAGATTATGTCAACTAAAGAATCTTACACATTTATTTACTTAAAGCATGAAAACCATTTTCTTAAAACAATTTTCTTGAAAATGGAGGACCAGCAACAACACCCACACACGAGGGTATTTCCATTGAACCGAAGTCTTTATCTCCATTCTGGTGTGACTGGAGCACACCAGATACGGATTCTTCAACAGGTATTTCCTAAGCATCTCACAGGTCATGAAGCATACATCTTTTTGATATACAATTAACCTCTAAATAGCTGGCATGTTTTCCCATTATCTTCTCCATTACCTGATTTTTCCAGATTGATGGGTGAGAATGAGAGGAAGGAAGAGACCTTGCCCCATCTCTGCCTGCTCAGTTCCCCTCAGGCCACATGAAGCTAGTCCCTCACTTCCTCTCCAACCTCTCCACCACCTTCCCAGAGGACACTGTGCACCTTCCAGGAGCTGCCACAGGGCAGGGCAGAACCTTCTTACCACAAGGGCCTCCCACAATGTGAGCACTGCTCTAGAACCATGGCCCTCCACCATGCACAGGCTCTGACACCACCCACAATGTCCTGGGATGCTCTGGATATGCAAAGTGCCCTGTGAGCATGCCATACTGTGCCAGTGAGCACTGAACTGTGACCTCTCTGGTCACAGCCAAGTCTCAGGCAATGTATTTTAAAATGAACCTGTGCATGCCTGTAGGACTGCAGCACAGATATGTCTGTCAGAGTCGAGGCCACTGCTGTGCCACATTGCCACCTCCACCTCCTCTGCTCAGACCTCCCCTGGAGTATTGCATCCAGTTCTGGAGCCCTCAGCACAGGAGAGACATGGAGCTGATGGAG
>JANHGL010013051.1:0-13790 GCA_024611195.1 Ceyx melanurus | reverse complement strand
CTGACCACAACTCTCTGGGCTCTGTCCTTCAGCCAGTTCCCAATCCACCTCACTGCACAATCACTCAATCCACACTTTTTAAGCTTGGCTGTGGGGATCCCATGGGAGACAGTATCAAAAGCCTTTCTAAAGTCAAGGAATACCACATCCACTACACTTCCCTCATCTATCCATCTACTTATATCATCGTAAAAGGCTATCAGATTAGACAAGCATGACTTCCTCTTATGGAATCCATGTTGACTACTTGTGATAAGCCTCCTTTCCTCCAGATGCTTAGAGATGGCAGCAAGGACAAACTGTTCCATCCCTGGAAAGGTGATGATGATGGGCCTGTAGTTACCTGGGTCCTCCTTTATGCCCTTTTTGAACACTGGGACAACCTTTCTCCAGTCCTCAAGCATTTCTCCTCTTCTCCAAGACCTTTCAAAAATTATGGAGAGTGGCCTGGCAATAACATCTGCCGTCTCCCTCATCACTTGTGGGTGTATCCCCTCAGGGCCCATAGAGTTGTGGATGTCCAAGTTGCTCAACTGGTCTCTAACCCAAGCCTCTTCAACTGAGGAAAAAATTCCTCCCTCCAGAATTCCTCTGTGGTCTTGGAGACCTGGGACTCCTGGTAGCTGGCCTTAGAAGACCGAGAAGAAGGTGGTGTTCAGCCTTCTCTATGTCCTCGGTCACCAGAGCACCCACTTCATCCAGTAGCAGGCCCACATTACTTCTAGAGTTCTTTTTGGCTCCAACATACTTGTAGAAGCTTTTCTTGCTGTCCTTGATCTCCCTCACCAGCTTTAGTTCAAGGGAGACCTTAGCTTTCCCTGTTGCATCCCTGCATTCTTTGACAACCTCCCTGTATTCTTCCCAGGTGGCCTGCCCCTCCTTCCATCTTTTATGTATCTCCCTCTTCAGCTTAAGTTTGTCCAGTAACTCCCTGCTTAACCATGCAGGTCTCCTAACTCTCTTACTAGATTTCCAGGTCACCCCATATCTTCACCAGCCACAGGAGGGTTAATTCCCAAGTTCCCAGGACAACATGATGGGTGGCAGCGTTGCCCAGCACTGGTCAACAAGCTTCACTTTTTGCTGCTGTTTGTCTCTTTGTTTTTTTGTCAAACTTTGTCCTTGATCTGAGCAAAAGGGACTTCTCAGCCAAGTGCTGTCTCGGGCAGCCATGGCAGTGAGTAAACTGATGAGCTACGGTTGGGAATTGTTTAAATGAAATTACACCCTGGAAGTGCCTCGGCAGACATGCCAAACCCGCGCTGCCGATAACATATGGAGGAAGCAAGAACCAGGAGATGATGCTTCTCCGTGAGAACAACACAAACCTGGATTACCCTTTTTGATTTTCTATATTGAGATTAAAACAAAGAAAGCAGAAGGCAACTGCTGAAGTTAGCACAGGGCCATGGAGGAGTCCTGTACACAAGCAGATTTGCCAGATCTGGAGGCAACCTATACACAAATCCATCACAGGAGAGAATTAAGCTAGGAAGTGTATTGCAACAGTCTCCTTCCCCTGCAAGTGTGGTCCAATATACACTCCTGCTTGGTGTGGCCCTTCCTGAGAGATACTGAAGTTTCAGGACATCAACGGGAGCATAAATCAGCCCCAAGAGAGCCAAGCAGGACACATGGCCAAGTCACGAATGATCTGCCCCCTTTCTTTAAAGACAAAAAAAAAGTTCAAGAGCTCATTAGTTAAGTGACTAGAGGATTTTAGGTGAAAAACCTGCTGTATGCTGTAAGGCAGATCTAGCTCCCGTATTAAGGTGTTGGAACAGAGGCCAGGCTAGGGGAGAAGCAAAGACAGAAGAAGGGCACGTGAAAAATAGAAACTGAGGTACACAGGTCTGTATCACCCCAGGCTACCCAGAGTTAGCATCCCACACCCTGCTCACATGCACTTTTAATAGGTGAGAGAACAGGATCTCAAACACTTCAGAGTCCTGGCTGTTAAACATGATGGGCAAATCCTGCCCAGGCATATCCCTAATCCTGATGTCCCCATCAAGATCCCGACAACCCCAGCACAGGGAAGCATTGTTTCTGGCTGGTGGAGGTCCCCTCTCTCTGCTCTTGTCCCTCAGCTGCAAACCACAACCACCAAAAAAAAACAAACCAACAAACCCAAACCAACCCAAAACAAAAAACTTTATAGCCTTCTGGAAAACTTCTGACTGCCAAAATAATACATACACAGAAGAGAAGGAGCAATAAACATAACCGGCTTAAAGGGGGGGGGCGGGAGGGGAACTCGACGAATTTACAGCAAGTGCAAGATAATAATACGCCCAGGGATGAATAGTTGTGAGTCGGTGGGATTCCTGACACAGCCCCTGAGGCGAGGACACGGCCGCAGGCACCCTCCTGCCCTGCAGTCTGTCTGTCGTTCGGGGCTCGGCCACGAGATGGAGGCTTCTGCCCACAGAGCAGGACTGGGGCATCCCTGCAAAGGTCCCTGAGGGGTCCCTAGCCAACTGTGGAATCTCCAGACTCTATCCTCCACCTCCTGGGGACACACCAGGGCTGCGTGGGCACTGTGGAGTTTTGGGAATGGTTTGGGACCTGGTCCCGGAGCATCCCCGAGGGTGACCTCTGCATCTTCATTCTCCGTCCAAAGCCAGGCCACCACCAGGGTTTGCTGTGAAATCCAGTTGCTAGACTTGGTGACAAGATGGAGCAAACAGATAAAAGGAGGCTTCATCCCTCCTCCTCAGCACCACTGTCCCCTGCAGGAGCCCGAGGACATGCAAAGGGGGGTGGTGTGGCCAACACCCCCACACACGCATGCACGCACACCTCTAACCTGCTTCTGGCTGGGGGAAAATTGGCAGAAATTTTAGGGAGACATTACCAGAAAAAGTCATGTTTCAACAGCGTTGTGATGCTCTTCACATGGGATGTGGGCTTTTTTTCCAGCTGTCTAGCAGGAAATCCCTGCTTTTAATCCTCATTTTCCTGCGAACAAGGGCCTGTTCCCTTCTATAGAAGTTGCAGGTTTTCCCAGGGGAAAGAGAATTGCCTGTCTGTTCAAACCCCTTCCGCCGCAAGCACAGGCACCATATCTTTGTCCCTGGGGATGCAGGTGAGGTACTCATGTCTCGGGGTGCCCCATTCCCCATGGGTGCTCCAGCCAGAGTGCTGCCAGGAAAGGATCCCAATGATTTGTAGGATAGCGATGTCTGTGCAAGGAGTGAGAAAGAAGCACACTACTTTCCCAGAAACCCAAACTCAATGACATTAACACTTGCTGGTGGAGTGACCCATTATTTCTCTATCCCGTGGATGAGAACTCATGGCTTAAAAGGGACAGCACATGGACAAACACCCACTGTCACCCTGGCAGGACCAGTGCACCCTTCATGTGGAGCATGGTCCCATCATGGCCTCATGTTGGAGGTGAAGGTGATTAATTAGCAGGGTGGTGGCAGCAAACATGTGTCAGCCTCCACGTCTGCCCCTCGACAGCAGGGTTCCATAAGCAAGGTGTCACCGCCTTCCCGCTCACCTCCTTCCTCGACGTAATCGGCTGCGACACCCACACCAGCTGCTCCGAGAGGCAAAAACGCAGCCAGTTCCTGCCCGGCACCCCTACTACAGGCAGATCCTGACACAGCACTGTGTAGGTGTCTGGAATTGGTTTCCCGTGGTCAGCCGTAGGGTCAGGGGCAGTGGACACCTACATCTCCCTCACAGTAGGTCAATTATGGCAAGGCAGGAGGGGAGCAGAGCCAGGTGAGAAGGAGCCATTCCACACCACAGTCTGCAAAACTTCAGATGCCGGAGGAGTCGGGTAACATGCTGGGTTCATGCTGCATTAGTGATTAATACAAATGTTAGTGTGCTGGGGGTGACTGGCTCAGCAAAGCCCTTTGCAGCTGCTGTTAGATGGGTGGGACAACAAAAAGCATTTGGAGTGTTTTAGCCGGTGCTTTGCAGGCAGAGGGATGGCTGGCACATGCTGCGCAGTACTGGTAACTAGCACACACAAACAGGGTTTTTTATCCCAAAGAAACTTTCAAGGAGCTGATGGGACAAGTCCCGTCCCACAAGTTCCTTTGTGGGATGCACTGGGATCTCATCATTCCCAGGCATACCCCATTAAATCTCACACTTTCCCCACAAGACCCAAACTGGGAAAAAAAACCCTAGTTAAACAGTGTTATCCAGTTTCCTGAGTCAAGTGTCAGGAAAGTCTTCCCATGAGCTCTGCAAGCAAGGCAACTGCTGCTCCTTGGCTCAGCCCTCCCCACCACAGTAGCCCTCATCACATCCCTCTCCTTTGCCTGCCTATTTTCACAAAATTTGTAGGAGCTTAATTATCTTTGAGACTTCTTCCCCTGTCAAACAAGGCTGCAACAGGCCAGAAACCTTCAAGAGATAATAAAAGGGATAGACAGGCAGTGAACACAGGAGCACTGTCTCCTTCACAAGCAAGGTCAAAACCATACGTCCCTCCCATCCAAAGCCCTGGGCCAAACCCAATACGAGGGCAGGGTGATCCCTTCCTCCCCAACTCATCGCTCCCGTAGCCACAAGTGGGAATTGGGAGGACGAAGAGGCGAGAGATGCTGGTGCTGGCCGTCAAGCAGCGGGCCAGTAATAACCTCATTATGAGGCTGGAGATGCTGGGGAGGGGGGTGCAGATGCCGTCCTTCTGCCGCCTGCACGCCACCAGCAGCTTGCAGAGCCAGTAAGTTGTCAGCCCATCTCCTGCCTCTCACCTTGCTTCTCATTAGCTCCCTGCCGCGCTGCTATATGGGCAGATGGGGCAGGTCCCACGTCCGCCTGCCGCTGCCATGCCGGGGAGCACCGGCTTCTGCACTGCTCCCCATCGCATCCCTTTGGTCTTTGCTTCAGGGTAGAGATGCTCTACTCAGGACTGGGTGGGAGCATGGCTGGTCTACATCATCTTTTCCAGGTTACAGATGAGTGACTGCATTCACCAGCTGCCTGGCCGAGGTGACTCCACTGCATCCCAGTGTGCAATCTCTCCCCTAAGAGGGCGAGCCAGAAGCAGAAGGACTCGCAGTTCTGTGCAATGCAACAGCCTCCATGTCCCTTGCAGGGCCAAGATGCTCAAAGCATTCAGGCATCTAGGACTGTGCCCCAGGATGAGGGCACATCCTACTGTAAGAAAGCCTGGTGCTGTGCTCTGGGCACCCAGGGTGTTGAGCACAAGTAACCCTAGGAACCTTGGGCAGTCCCAACCCAACTCAACTCCCTGCCACACACAGGATGTGACCACTGCCAGAACAAGACAGATATCCTCCAGCAACATCAGCCAGAGCTCTGGGATACAACCTGGACATCCCCAAAGGCAGGAGAGAGACAAAGGGAAACATGAGACCAAGCCAGAAAGGTTAAATTTAAGCAGAGGGAAAGGGATGCAAGGCACTAGCCATTTCCTCCAGGAAAGGGGCTCTTATACACCACTCCAGTGTCCCACAAGCTTCCTGTCTTTACAGGGCAAAACATGCACCTCCTGGGAACACAAGCCTTCACTTTCTGCATGAACAAAGCTAAGTACAATCCCCTGAATTTGTCCAAAGGAACAGCGCTTCCAGGCTGGATGGACATGCCCAGCCAGAGAGGTGTTACCCAGCAGTACTGCAGGAGTCTAGCCCTCTCTCAAGAGCAAGGGCTCCCCACAATTATTGCCTAAGTATCCAAATTCTTAACCATTTCCAGCAGGTCAGATCTGGCAGGAGAATCACTGTTTGTGATGGTTTCTTCTCCCTGTTTCCTATGTTAGGAGCTATGGGCTCCCAACACCACGGTGTTAACTCACTGCAGCTGTTATGCCAAGGTGACAGTGTAGGAACCTCCAGACCTTTGTTTGGGGAGCAAGACCCTGCAGAAACCATGGGTGTTCTGCCCAAGCCTAAATACCCCGTGGTGTTTCTTTACTGCTGTGAAGGACTTGCTTTGGTGATCTGAAGAAAAAGTAATGAGCAGCACCTGGGCAGGAGGGAGCTGCAGGAGGGTGATGGTGGAGCCGTGTCACCACAGAAAGAGATGATCCCTTGTATTTCTCGGATTCCAAGTGTCCAAAACCTGAGCAATTTTATCATGCTTGGGATATTCAGCTGCCCTGATAGCATCTTTGGTCTTAGCTACCCAGCACCACCTGGATCAGAAGCACTAAAATATTAAGATGTTCAAGCAAGGATGGAGGGGGGGGGCAGGGGGGCAGCTGGGCAATCTCTCTGCACCCTTGCCCTCTGCCAGCCTTCCCAACTTCTCCTGCATTCAGCTTTTTCTGCCAGTCCTTACCAGACAAATCCAGGTCTCTTTCTAACCATGACAATTTCTCCTTCTCCATGGGGGATTTGTCCCACTGCAGCAACCTTCACAGATTCTCCAGACTCCTACATCCCTCCTGGCCACGTTCAGGGCTGGCCCTGCCTCTCGCCGCAACCACAGTGGTGGCCATAGCACCATAAGTGGTGGACCAAAACAGACATCTGCAAGCTTAATATTTGCCTAAAGCAGAATCCAGGCTCACCACAGATAAGCCCTCCCAGTTATCCTAAAGCAGACTGGGACAGCTCCACATCAAAACCACAGCAGCCATCAGCCAACCCAGGGCCATTCACATCAGGGGAGAACCTGGCCATGGAAATGGGATATTTTTCTGATATTATCATACACTTGGATAAAGCCAGGAAACCTTTTTTTGGAGGAGCAGCACAAATGCCCCTTTGGTGCCCTCCAATTCCCCCACATCCAGCCTGCAAAGCTGGCACAACCCTGCCAGCCCCTCACCTCCCATAAGCCACCACAGGGATGTCCTAGTCACCGGCAGAGCTGAGAAAACACCTCCACCCCAGACCACCATGTTTATTGAAATCCTCAACACCACAGAGGGGAAGAGAAACATGGGGCAGCAAGTCCTGGCTCAGTCCAAGGGCCAGAGCCCCAAACAAAAAGCACTTCCACCCTAACTGGGGCAAAACAAGGCTTTTTTTCCTTCCTCCTTTTGTGCACATGGGCTGCAATGCAAGTGAAGGAGCTTTAAAGGCATGCGGTACCTGTGAGAAGCGGAGGGGATGGGGGAGGTGGGGGAGGTGTGTGTGCAAGCGTACAGAGCTATTAATTAAAATTGCTCAGTCAGATGCTATAGAGAGATTAGTTGTCACATTGTGTTAATGGCAAGCTTGGCAACGCTGTGAGAAGGGGCAGGACTGCCCGCCGTCCCCTCAGCTGTTCAAGTGCCACGTTTATACCCAGCCAGAATGACTAATTGGCAGGTTTTGTCGAACAGAAGCCCTCTTGTTATTGGGAAGAGATCAGTGCCTTAATGAAGGAGAAGGAGGAAGAGGACATGCGGGTATCGAGCTGCCATGGTCATCTCTGAGGCAGAGGTACCATGGGGAGGTACAGCTGTGGTCCCTTCCTCAGGGCAAAGGGAGGCTGGAAAAGCTCAGGGCCACAGGATGGCTCAGCACTGGGTTCTTCATCAGTGCTGGGAACCCTTTGTTTCCCCCAGAACTGGGGTCCAAATAAGAGGTGGAAATATCTCCCTGGACCCCCAGATTACAGATACAAGGGATGAACACAGGGCAAGCAGGATCTCCACGCTCTGCAGTTCATCCTCCTTGGCAGGGAGCAGACACTCTCTCCTTAGTTTTGTTCCCTGCCCCCTTTTTCTTGCTACAAGGAGAAAGGGAGCACAGAAAAAGACTAGAAGAAGCTCCCAAATGACAGCTCCAGGAAAGCATTAAAATCTTAGTCACTGGAGGATACTCAGTGCAGGCTGAGCAAACAGAGTGCACCCTGCTCTGTGTCAGGGCACAGTGTAGTAGGTCCCCCAGTGTCTGTCATTTCTGCCCTTCTCCCTCTTTGAGGTCTCTTTCCAAATTTCTACACCCAAAATTTTCTCACTTTTGATACAGTAAGAACGCCTAATCTAAGCCCTCTGTCCCCTTTCCACGAGTTTCAGAACAGTACTAAGCTCTGTGTGGACATAGCCCCTAGCAAAGTTTTTGGTGAACATCAATGCTTGTAGAAGCAGAAAGGTACAGGGATGTTTAGTATTAGCATCATAACCCTCAAAAGGTTCAGCTGCAGTGGACAATGTTCCTGCTCCCTGATGACCACCCCTCCCCAAAGGGGTAGGAACCAGGAGAACATTCTTCTCCCCATTTTGCAGAGAAAGGAAACTCAGATAAGGAACCACAAAAGCTATATAGGTGCCCAACATCTTCAGAGCTGGTATGACCTTGGAATCTTGTCCTAGCTGACTTGACAAGGCATTCCTTGGAAACTGATAAGTGTTACACTTACAGGGTTACACTTACAGCATGACAGTGCCACCAAGCTCCAGGGCTTGCCTAGACGCCCCTAAACCAGGTGTTTGCATAAGATTTTAAATCTGACAATCAATGTGTTACACTTAACCATCATGTCCCAGATCTGCTCCTGCCTTGAATATCTGGTTACCTCCCAAAAAAAGTTAGGGTTTTTGTGGATTCAGGCTATGCTGAAGAGCAATGGGGATGCTGTCATAGAGCAGCATGGTTTTTCTTCTCCCACCAGCACTAGTTTAAGAAACTAGAGAAATGAGCCTTGCATTAGGGGTATCAGCAAGTTTCCAAGCTGACCTGTTGCCTCGAGCTGTAACCCTCTAATTGCCACAGGTGAGGACATGAACACCCACTTCTGCTGAACACAGATAGACCACTCAGTGAGTCTGCAGTGAGAAAGTGACTTTGCTCTATAGAGGGGCAGAACATGGCAGAAAGAGGCTATCATCCCTCTGCCACCTCTAGGAATCTCTTCAGGCAAAGAAGCATCTCACCATGCCATGCCCAAGCATCTTGGAGGTGCTTAGAGCTCAGCATTAATCATGAATGAGAAGCAGTTTTTCACTTGAACAAAATACCATGGCTCTGTGGCCAGACAAAACTGTTCAGGCATGTCATGTGCACAACAAAGCTGTAACTTCTTTATAGTAGCTAATCTAAAACTAAGCTTAGCTTGAATTGGACATAAAATCATAGCCAGGTGGAGTAATTTCAGCCCAAATCTGAGCTTTCTGCTGCTCTATCTGTTTATCACTACCAAGTTAGGCTCTCTGAAAGGTAGCTCAATTATATCTACCCTCCAGCTATCAGGAACCTCAGCTGTTTCACAGCCATGACAGCAACCTGATCATTTCACCCAGCCCCCAAGCTGTTTGTGCATGGAGATGAGACAGAAGTCACCATCAACACCATTTGCTCCCTGAGGCCTGGAGGCCAGATTTGGGAGGGTGATGTGGTAGCTGGACGTGCAAAAATGCCCACAGTACTCGTGTCATTCACACCTTCAAATAGCCCAACAATAAGCAGGTTTTGGGAAGTCACTGCATAACACCTATACAGTCCTGCAAGTCGTGTCCCTCGGCCCCAGGGTCTACTTGCAGATGACCAATCAGTCTTGTGTGTTACTCCTTAGCATTGTCGCAATACAGTTCAAAACAGAATGCTAACCTTAGAATCATAGAATGTCTTAGGCTGGAAGGGACCTCCAGGGATCATCCAGGCCAACCTCCCTACACATGTAGGGACATCACCTAGGTCAAGTTGTTGAGAGCCTCATCAAGCCTGACCTTGAATGACTGCAGAGATGGTCCCTCCACCACCTCCCTAGGCAGCCCATTCCGGTGATCCATCAACCACACATTGAAGAACTTTTTAATAATATCCAACCAAAACCTATCCTTTCCTAGCTTAAACCCATTACTCCTTGTCCTATCAATATAAACCTTTTTAAAAAGGCTTTCCCCTTTCAGGTACTGGAAAGTCAAAATAAAGTCCCCCCAGAGCCTTCTCTTCTCCAGGCTGAACAGGCCCAAGCCCTAATTCTCCCATCCTGTCTTCATATGAGATATTCTATTCCCTTTATCATTTGTGGCTCATGTCCAGTTTTTAATCCACCAGCACTCCCAAGTCTCTTTCAGCAGGACTGCTTTCTAATATATCCTCTCCCAGCCTATACTGATACTGCTGGTTACCCAAGCCCAGGTGCAGGACCCTGCACTTGGCCTTGTTGAACTTCATAAGGTTCATATAGGCCCACCTCTCCGGCCTATCCAGGTCCCTTTGGATGGCCTCCCATCACTCTGGCACATCAGCTGCACCCCCCAGCTTGGTATCATAGAAATCATAGAAGCATAGAAATGTCTGGGTTGAAAGGGACCTCTAGAGGTCATCTAGTCTAATGCCCCTGCTGAGAGCAGGGACATTTTCAACTAGAGCAGGTTGCTCAGAGCCTTGTCAAGCCCCACCTTGAATGTCTCCAGGGAGGGGTCCTCAACCACCTCCCTGGCCAACCTGTTCCAGTGCTCCACCACTCTCATGGGAAAGAACTTCCTCTTTATTTTTAATATAAATCTACTCCTTTCTAATTTAAAACCCTTGCCCTTTGTCCTTTCACTTACAGACCTTTGTAAACAAGCCCTCTCCAGTCTTTTTATAAGCTTCCTTCAGGTACTGGAAGGTGGCTATAAGGTCATCCCAGAACCTTCTCCAGGATGAACAATCCCAGCTCCCTCAGACTGTCCTCATAGGAGAGGTGGTCCAGCCCCTTGATCATCTTTCTGGCCCTCCTCTGGACCCACTCCATCAGATCCATGTCCTTCCTGTGCTGAAGGCTCCAGAGTAGGTAGGACACAGTAGTCCAGGTGAGGTTTGACAAGAGTAGAGTGGCAGAATCACCTCGCCTGATCTGCTGGCCACACTTTTCCTGATGCAGCCCAGGATGCAATTGGCCTTCTGGTCTGCAAGCGCACACTGGCTGCTTATGTCCAGCTTCTCGTCATATCAGCACCCCCAAGTCCTTTTCTACAGGGCTGCTCTCTATCACCTCATCCCAAGCCTGTATTGATAATAGAGATTGTTCCATCTAGGTGCAAGACACTGCACTTGCTTTTGTTGAACTTCCTGAGGTTCACCTAGACCTGCATCACTCATCATCTGCAAACTTGCTGAGGGTGCACTCAATGCCTCTGTCAATATAATTTATGACTTTATTGAACAACACTGATCCTAGCACAGACCCCTGAGGGACACCACTCATCACTTTCCTCCATCTGGACAGAGACATTGACCATCACTCTCTGGATGTGACCATCCAGACAGTTCTTTATCCACTGAACAGTCCACCTGTCAAGCCTTCTCTATGTTCTTCTCCCTTTTACTTTAGAAGAATATAGTTTCCTGCTATAGAAGAAAATAGTTTCCTGCTATTTAACTGTTTCCCAGCTACAATTTCACAAAGCCCTCACTAAGCAAATTTCAGCAATTTACTCATAGCCTATCAGCAGAGACAGTAGGAGACTCTGTCCTGAAGTCTTTACTTCCTTTGCAACTCAGACATCTGCAGGCTAAATCATTTCTTCCCAAGATGCCATACTGAGCTGACTAGACACAACCAAGGGAAGCATTGAATTGGGCTAGAATAAACAAACCAACCAACCAAAACAACAATAGAAAGAAACCCCAAACAGTGCTGGGCCCAAGTTTTTTGTTCTCTGCTTTTGACCACTTTAAGTAATGCACTGCCATCTCCTGTGCAGCAGTTACCTGTCACAGAAGACACTTTGTTAATCTATTTGAGGCCAAGTTATAATCACGGAATGCAATAGGGCAAGATGAGTGATAGACTGACACAATTAATTTCCATGTTCCCACCAGTAACATTGATTTTAGGGCATTCAGTCTTTACAAAGCACTGAATGCAAGGGGAACTTGGCTCTGATCTTTTCAGTAAAGGTCAAAAGGGTGCCCAGGTCTTCATAGGGGAGATCAGCTGTTCAAATGCCCTTCAGGGTTTTGAAGTCTGCCCTACTCATGACTCTAGGAATTGCCTCTCATTGCATTTGCTGAGGAAAGGCCCACTGAGAAGGTCATCTGGAGACATCTATGGTACTACTTGAACACTCAAAACTTTCCTGAGCCTGTTCATCCACAGAGAACAAGTAAAGACTGTGCTCCACCGACCAATGAACTTCTCATAGGCTGGCTCTAGCAGTCAATCCCTTCCCATCTTAATTTAACTAAGAACTGATGGTGGACAGCCCTCCAGTTTGTTCCTACTGTAACAGCCCTTACACTGCATCACCAGCTCTCCCTAGTAGGATGTCTACCCTTACCATCCCAACCCAACTGGAAGGACACATAGAATCATAGAATCATTTGGTTGGAAGAGATGACCCCTAAGATCATCAAGTCCAACCATTCACCCTAAACTGCCAGGGTCCCTAAACCATGTGCCCCAGCACCACATCCACATGGTTTTTAAACACTTCCAGGAATGGGGACTCCACCACCTCCCTGGGCAGCCCATTCCAATGCCTAACCACCTTCTCTGTAAAAAATTTTTTTCTGATATCTAACCTATATTTCCTTTGGCGCAACTTGAAGCCATTGCCCCTCGTTCTGTCATTTTTAACTTGGGAGAAGAGGTCAACCCCCACCTCCCTACAACTTCCCTTCAGGTAGTTGTAGAGAGCAACAAGGTCCCCCAAGCCTCCTCTTCTCCAGACTAAACAATCCCAGCTCCCTCAACCTTTCCTCATAGGAGGAACTCTCCAGACCTTTCACCAGCTTCATTGCCCTTCTTTGAACCCATTCCAGTACCTCAACATCCTTCTTGTAGTGAGGGGCCAAAAACTGGACACAGTACTCAAGGTGTGGCCTCACCAGTGCCGAGTACACAGTACAATCACCTCCCTGCTCCTGCTGGCCACACTGTTCCTGATACATGCCAGGATGCTGTTGGCCTTCTTGGCTGCTTGGGCACACTACTGGCTCATATTCAGTCAGTTGTCTACGAGCACCCCCAAGTCCTTCTCTGATATGCAGCTTTCCAGCCACTTCTCCCCAAGCCTGTAACACCGCAGGGGGTTGTTATGACCCAAATGCAGGACCCTGCACTTGGTCTTGTTGAACCTCATGCAATTGGTTTCATCCCATCGCTCCAGCCTGGCCAGATCCCTCTGCAGAGCATCCTGACCCTCAGGCAGATCGATACATCCACCAATTTAGTGTCATCTGAGAACTTGCTAAGGATGCACTCCATCCCCCTCATCCAGGTCATTGATAAAGATATTAAAGAGTACTGGTCCCAACACTGAGCCCTGGAGAACACCATTAGTGACCGGACACCAACTGGATTTAGCTCCATTTGCCACCACTTGCTGGGCCCGACCATCCAGCCAGTTTTGGATCCAGTGAAGCACACATCCATCCAAGCCATAGGCAGACAGTTTCTGCAGGAGAATGTTATGGGAAACAGTATCAAAGGCTTTGCTAAAATCAAGGTAGACAACATCCACAGCTCTTCCTTCATCTACTAGATGGGTCATTTTATCATAGAATGAGATCAGGTTTGTCAGACAAGACCTTCCCTTTATAAATCCATGTTGACTGGACCTCATTATCTGGCTGTCCTGTATATGTACCATAGTAACACTCAGGAAGATCTGCTCCATTAATTTACCTGGCACTGAGGTCAGACTGACAGGTTCCCTGGGTCTTCCCTCTTATCCTTCTTGTATATTGGCGTCACATTTGCCAACCTCCAGTCGACTGGTACCTCTCCAGTTAGCCAGGACTGTTTGTAAACAATAGAAAGTGGCTTGGTGAGCACCTCCACCAGTTCCTTCAGCACTCTTGGATGAATTTCATCTGGCCCCATAGACTTTTGTACATTTAAGCTGTGAAGCAGTTCACATATTGTCTCCTCTTGAAAGAAACCTTGATACTGTTCCCCATCTCCATCATTTGGTTCTAGAGGCA
>JANHGL010013050.1:19250-39545 GCA_024611195.1 Ceyx melanurus | reverse complement strand
TATAAATGCATGTATATATACATATGTATTTATAAAAACAGCTTCTTTCTGTTTGAAAAGAGACATGCATTTGTAGATTGCCTTCCAAAACTGCTTACTGCTAAGGTATTTGTTTCAGTAGGTGGCTTTAACACAGTATGAGAACTAAACAAGGATCCCCTCTGGAAACCAACAATTTTTTAACAATTATGCTCCTATTTTAGACAATATGGAATCCACAGGATATGGAGCTCTACACTCGTGTAAAAATCCACCAGAATGCAACACATACATTGTTACACCATTTCCCAAAGAACCTCCCTGCACAATAAGACCTTTTTCTGCTTTTTTTTAAAAAAAAATATAGCTTGTACTTTCCAGTACCAGCAACTCAGTACAACATGAAAAAAATTTCTCCAAACATTTTTACTGTGAAACTTTTGCTAATTAGGTACTTATCACATAAATTTTGACTAATTCAAACAGAAAACAGTATATAGACAATTTCAGTAACTACATTCAATTGCAGAAGCCTACTGAAGAGCACCTCCTTGGATTCATCATCACCGAAAACACATTGCCTGCACAACTAGAATTTTCATTTACACAAAGAATAATTTTGGTTCACAGAGATGATAAAAAAAAAATAATTTAAATATCAAATAAACATCAGACAACTGATTCCCAGCTTTTTATGGTGCAAAATTGACACCTGTGTGTAAACTGCTCATTGTATAGTACAAGACTAAGTACTGTGTCATTTTTCACTTTAATAGGGATATACATAAAGATTAATGCACCTGTTAAATCATGTAACTAAAAGAAGAAAACTTAAAAATTAAAAAGGCACACATAGTCAAAAAATAATCCTGGAAAAATATAGTAGAATAAATACTTCTAAATTCCACCTCTCATCTACCAAAAAAATTTATCTGTTTGTGAAAATATTCCTTATTTAATCCCCAGAGTGACACCTGCTGGATTTCACTAACAGAAACAAAAGGGCAGATATGCTTATTACACAGAACATGTTAGAGCAACCATTACTAAAATACGAGACCGTACAACCTTCAATTACTAAAAGAACACTTTTTTTTTTCTCCATTTAAGGCAGTAGATAAACACATAGATGCAACCATTGAGGGGGAAAGGTATAATGTCTAAAGTTCTTACTCATTTCTGGAATATTTTTTTTTTCAATTTCTATCTAAGAAGGATTATAGAGCACAATGCGGGGAGACAAGCCCTATTAATTTCTGATAATATTAATATGGAAAATACTTTTAAAGACTAAATCAAATGGGCTTTGGTGTAATAAATACATTATCAGTATTTATATATTTACTTCTTTGCTTTACTTTAATGAAACTCTTTCAGCATTACTAGGGTTAGAATAATACAAATTTTATTAAAATTTATTTCCAAGATTTTACCATCGTAACAGGAAATAAAAAAATGTAAGGGGAAAATAAATGGTAATAAGGTGATGTTTTATGCCCATACAAGCATGAAGGTTGTGCAGTCTTCAAGTTCAGAATTACCAAAGAACATGTGGAGAATAATTTTTAGGAACTAAAAAGGTATTCATCTTAAACACAGTTGACAGTACTCCAGAGTACACAAGGTAGCTGCTTTGAACATAATAGTTTTGTTTTGAATAAATTACTAATCACTATGTTTCACTCATTGCCCTCAGTATTATACAGGAAGCCAGGCTGGTACAGGCTTCATTAAATGAAACTCTGTCACTAATTTTGTTCAGGATATTTTTTAAATAAGGCCTGCGTGATCCAGGCATCAATCCAGAAATATGACACAATTGTTGTAACTCAATAGAATTGGTTTATTTTCTAAATGTCAATTAGTATCTTAGTGGTCAGCTACACCTTAATAGTGGCCAAAACTGCTCAGAAAAGTCTCGGGTGACATCTATACTATAACTAAAAGTTAATAGGTTCAGAGATACATGCAAATTTACACTAGTTGCGAAACTGTTTTAGTTTCTTGAAGTAAGTATTTTGCTTTCTCTCATGGGAAGTCTCTTTTTAATGCATTACGTTCAGTTAAGTACATCTCAGATGCATCTTTCCAAGGAAAGCAACTCTAAATAAATCACTTCTGCTCTTTATCACAGCATATATTGCAGCAATAATTGAAAGTGTTTGCACAGAACTAGGGCAGAAAAAATGACTTTGGTGGAAAACAGTGTAAACCAACATGGGAGACTAAAGAAGATAAGCATGAAATATATTCACATATTCAAAACTTTGAAAATGCAAAAGTTTAGCCTTACAGTTTTGCTCAGATTCTAAAATAGGACAAAAAGAAAAGGTATTGCTGAAACAAATGCTCTAATGGAAACAAATTTAATAAGATGATCTTATATTGTACTGCACTGGCTGTGGAATTCTCCATTAAGTAAGTAATAGGCTAATTTCTGCTGCTCTTTGTGCGGGTGTATTACACTGAAAGCACAAGAATTGCCAATGCGAATACAAAAAAAAAGAAAAAAAATGGGTTGTAAACACCCATTGGAAAGCTTTCTCCTTTTTCTTTTATATATTAAAAGGAAACAACATTCAAATGTATCCAATTTAAAATATTAACATTCATGAGTCATCATTTTCTAAACAAAGGATGAGGTTTAGGACTAAGTTACTTTGAAAGTCTCTAAAAACATACATGCTCTCCCTTTAGCTGATACATCAGAAATAATGAAACTCATCATGACATGGGCTCATATTTATTGTATAAATTACAAAAATTACAAATTACATAGAAAAAAATATATTATTATACATCTAGTACACAGAGACACATACACACATGCATTTCTAGTTTTATTTTACTGCTTAGAAGTTACTTGTCAACTCACATCTGTTTTGGCAACAGAAGCAATCCTTCCTTCCTTGATACAATTGTATCAAGGATATAGTTAATTCCAGAGCTTCAATTTGCTTCACCAAAGACTTAAAATATTTCCCAGTAACACAACAGTTACATGGGACAGTTAAAACAGCGAAGAAGATGCTTTTCAGCAAGTGTAAAGCTTAACTGAGGAAACTACTACATGCAAAACCCAAGGACATGGCCACACATGCTATTAGACCAGAGGTGATTATAATACTGTAGCAATGCTGATATTGTGTATACACTCAGTAAGAATGACAGCTAGTCAGAAGCACAGAAGGGATTTTGCTAGTAGATCAAGAACACTGTTAGCACATAGGGAACAGATGGGAAATAACTTCTTGAAGAGAAATTGTGTTTTCCTAAGTGTAAATTTAGACTTCTCATTGGAGAAATTCCTTCAATTGCTTTCACAAATAGTTTATGTTACACTCAGTAGTTACAATAGAAGTGACTATATATATGATTTTTAAATATCACTGTGTACATGTTATTAAAAACATATTGATAGAAATAGTTTCTTCCAAGTGGCTGTGGACTGGTTTTAATCTTTTATCTGTATGATTTCATGGACACTTGCAGGCCCTGTCCTACAGAGCTCTTGCATATGCTAGGAATTATATTGGATGCAGATGAATAACTGGAATGCACAGAATATAGAACTAAGTGATCATATTGGTAAAAAAAGAAATTTATTACTGTGGTTCCCTTAGTTTTGTTTTTCATTATACCCGAGTCTAATTCTGGGTTGACATACCCAGAGAGCCCATGGAACAATACTGCATTATGCCCAGAATAGGGCCCATAATTTAGCCAGGTAGGACATTAGTCAACAAGAATGAGATGGGCAGATTTTTACTTTTTCAACATAAGCATTTGAAAATTATAAAAGTTATCAAAACACAGCTGCAAACAGACTGCAAAATACAAGTGACTGGTTGGGTTATGTACATGTAATTCCTTCATCAGAAAAATACTGACATTTAAGAGTATCTTGCCCTGTGACAGTCAGTGGAAAATTTCCCACTGGTTCTCAATAGTCTAAGATTTCAACAGTTGTGTTGAATCAGGAAAGGCCTATTCAAAGGGACAAACACTACATTTCTTAATGCAGAGTAAGACTCCAGCTGATCAAGAATTCAGAGTACAGTAACATTTGAAGTTGACAAGACATACATTATGCTGTTCTTGAACTTGCAATGCATGCAATATATCCAGGTACTTAGTTCTGGCCATTAAAAAGTGTAGTCACACTGTTCTACATCAGTACCCTGCCACTGTCCTTGCTTAATCTGCGAGTAATGTGGAATTTGGCATCCAACCTGAAAACGCATATATGCCTGACACTTCCCTATGTGGGCAGTCCCAATCACAACTTGAGAAGAGCATGAAATAAGAATGTAAATCATTTAGCTGAAATCCTTCTAAAGACAGCTGTTCCTACTTCATTGATCATGAAAACACCACCACTTTTTATCTTAAATGTCATCTTGTTTGATTTAACATCACCAAGTGTCTTTTGTGCTGAAGATTTCCAAAGTTGGATAAAGACTTGGGATCGCTTCTGCATCCAGGGAAGCCAAAGAAAGGTTAAGAAGACTACAAAGTACTAAAAAGTAGGTAGAGTGAGAACACAGATCATTATTTTTTAATTAAGAATTTCAGACAGTATTGCAGCATTTGTACCTTGAAAAAAACAAACCACATGTATATAGATCTGACCTGATTCATATTTATCTAGAGTGTCTCCTTTCAATCCATTGAAAAGACCTCATATTCAGCTCAGAGTACAACTATGGGACTTTTAGCACATCACTGGTCTGAAAGGGTTTAAACTGTTATATGCACTATTACTGCAAATAAATGATAAGATCTCCAGTATGCACAATATGACTACAAATACTCTGCATTGGCACAATTGTAAGAGTAGCAAAATCTCACTCCAAAGTATCTCACAAAAAATGTATTAAGGTAGAGAGCAAACGAAAAAAAAACCTCATCTTTTTTATTGTTATTTCAATCTCACCGTCTATAAACATATGGATGACTAAACAAATCATTGTAGATCTAAGCCAAGTGTGATTTACAATTAAACTATCTTTCAGAAACAAGATTACCCGATTCTACAGAACGATGGCTTACGGACTCCAGCAAATGACTAGCTGTAACAACCTCAGCAGCGCAAGGGCATTTGTGAAAACAAGAGAACATCCCGTCTGTTTCGAAAAGCTGAGTGTCAAAACTCTTAATTATGCCTTCCATTACCATCTAAGAGAAAGAATCACACACTTACCGCTGTTTAACAGTTTCTCAAGGAAATGAAATAGTGGCTAATAATCTTCCAATATCAGTTTGGTGTTTGTGCGGAAAAAAAAAATAAAAAATCTCAAAACAGTAACGCCCCTGCACGCGGACGAGCTTCTCACTCAAGCTAACTTTTTCTAAAGCAGAAAGTCCAAACAAAACAGAAGCTTTATCTTTTTACTTCTATAATTACAACACAAAGCTAATTATGAATAACTCAAGTATGACCTCTTTCCGGTACAATAACGTCAGTAAGATTAAAGCAATATTTAGTAAGAAAATCGACACCACTTTATCACCTAATTCACCCCTCTTGAAAGAGCTCCAGTTGTATTGAATTAGTCTTAAGGACCCTCTTCAAACCAATGAGCCTCTAATTCTCTCCAGATGCAAAGGCAGAAATTTGGTTAGCTAATACTAGAGGTTTTAGACAGAATCCTTTAAGTGCTGCTTAGAGTATTTCAACTCACTTTCTACCTATTTATCGTTGATTACTTCCTCAAGGATATATTATAACAACACCAGTTATAAAATCAAGCTCAATATTTCTCTCACAAAAAAATAACCAAAGCTTTTTCTCATAGCCCTTTCTCCCTACAGATTTCTTATTGCATGCTGAGGTTAATGCAAATGCATGCATACACGCGTAACTACAATGCATTCAGATGGCACACACACATTGTTCTTAGGTAAAACAATGAAACTGCCTTGATCAGTACTCACCACACTGAGTTTTTACGTGAATGGTTTCAGATGAATACATCAGTTTGATTTCCCTTTTCAGTGAGGGGGAAAGAAAGGAGATGTTTCGTTCCCTCCCTCCTTGGCCAAACGAGGGACCCAAACGAGAGCCTGATCCTCCCGCCAGCTATAATCCAGTTAGGGGGCCTGGAGGCTGCAGGGGAGAGCTGACCGGTTTGCGCTGCGCTCCGCGGAGAAGCGCTGCTGCGGGCAGCGCCGGGAGCGTGCCCGATGGTACGCGCGGAGCGGCGGCGGCAGCAGCGAAACATCAGAGCTTCCTGTTACATCACCCTGACCCCGCCCGCAGCCAGCCTGGAGTTACTTTTCTTTCTCAAATGGCATGTCCCAGGGAAGCCAGGCTCCTCTGACATTTCTGGGCAGGAGCCGAGAGCTGCCCGAGCTGACGGTTGCCATCTGCTCCTTGACAGCGCCGCTCCCACCGGGAGACCGCCTGCCCGCACCTTGTCCCGGGCCGGCTGCAGCTTGCCCGCCCCGAGTAAAAGCCAGCGCTCTGAATTGCGTCGGGAACTACTCACCCGCTCTGTTGGAAAGGAGGAGACCACGGGACCCATCTTTCCACGTATCGAGACACTGATTCTGCTCCTCGAACTAGACCCAGAGAAATAAATCAGTTTGGATCTTTATTCAGAGAGAAATAATATACGGTGACTGCGTTCCTCCTCAGTCTGACTGATGCGACTCACCTCTGCCAGAAACTGCAGGGGCTTCATTATGTCCCACACTGCAAGTGCTGAAAAACTCTACAGAGAAATACTTTTATTCCTCAAATTAAAAACTGCATTAAGGGTCAGAAACAAATGTTCACATTGAAGCAAGTGCATAATTTAAGTACTACTTTGTTCTATACCTGAGGAAACAACCATATAAGTAAGTCTTTGCAATACCAAGGGTAGAAAGAAGGCAGCAGGAATATCACTACGTCTGAACAGAACTTTAGGCTACATTAAAAAAAAATGTCAGTAATTTCAAAGCATAAGCATGAGCTGCCTAGTTTGAAAGTTCTGTAGCTAAAGACAAAACCAAATTAATGTCAGCGCTTCTTCTAGCTTCAAATAATTTTGTATCAGGACATAAAAATGTTTCAGAGCATTTATCACAGGTTCTTTGTACAATTGATACCTGTGCTATGAACAGAATCTGTGCTCTCCACTTTGCTAGACAGTTGCTGTGTGCATGTGACAATATTACACTTATCAAATAGGGAGTTTATGGAGCATAAAGTTCTAATAATAGTAACACCTGTAACATCAGCACTCCTATGGAAGGCCATAAGCACTTCCCAGATATCATGCTTTTTTAAGTGCTCATCAAAATTATAGCCGTTTCATTTAATCATGAAACAATATAAAGTGTTCTGCTTGCTTTGCAATACCTGTTTCTCATTGCTTGTTTTACCAGCAGGAACATTTGCAGAACATGGAAGAGGGAATTCATTTAGCAACTGAAAATCTTTTCCTCAAAAATGAAAGCATCAAGAAACCCAAACCAATGACAAAAAAACCCACCCCTACATCCCAAGCCAGGGTCAGAAAAAAACCTGGAAGTCAGAAAGAAGGGAAAGAGGGACGGGAATACTTTAAATCCATATCACCACTGGATAAAATTAATTGTGAAATCACACTCTAGGGTCACTAAAAGAGAAGGCATATGACTTTAATACTCATTTGGCACTTGAAGGTTGGTGATTCTAGGACCTTACATAACAGGAGAATGCGAGTTTTATAATCAGTGAAGAATTAAGAATTGGCACTCAACTTCTAGACAATGTAAACAGATATAAATCAGGGATTAGCTCTGGTTCTAAATGGTGATGGAAATTAACTTCTCTGAAATAAATGGTGTTACCTCAGGTAGTGGAATTTAACTACAGTGAGCTTGGTTGCATTATTTTAGACCAATTAGGTCTAGTTAATAGAGTACAACATGATATGTTACACAGTGTAACCTGGAAAAGAATCCATGTATTCCAGCCAAGCACTCATGTTCAAGTCAGGTATCTGAATTAGCTCAAGAGATTTATTACATAGGCCACAGTTTGATCTGGCACATCAAATTCGGTGTAGATGTGTGGGGTTTGGGAGTTTTTTATTTCAGTGCAAGAGTCTTATATTGTATTAAATGTTATTGAAACTTTTTTACTCCTACTCTACAGGTATTTGACACATCCCAGCTGGTGTCATTTGAACTTCAAAGATGTAGAAGGGCCCCCGCACTACTTCAGCTGCCCTTCTTCTGGCTGAAAGGCATGTAAATTACACCAGTACAGGCTGGTTGCCTTGGTTATCAACAGTGTGGACATGAGAAGTTCGAAAAGGATCAACAAAAACCCAACAACAACAACAAAAAAGAAAACAAAACAAAAAACACACAAAAGAACCCAAACAAAATAAAACACACAAAAAAAACCAAACCAAGAACAACCACAACAAAAAAAATTCCACCAATCACCACACATTTTGATCTGAAAAGTTACGAGGATAAATACGGTTTTGCAAATAATGAGACTACTCATGATCGGCCATAAGAACATCTCTCTCTAGCATTGCGATTGTGACGAATGCCTTTCCCCTGACGAGAAAGAGGCTGTCGGGGTGGACTGTTTTTCCCCGAATTTCTGTCCCGGCAAGGCAGCGTAGCAGCACACCGCATCGCATCTCATCTCACCACACCGCCCGCCCTCGGCCTATGCCCATTTGTTGTAGCGGTCTCGTTGGCTGCGGAGCTCCTTCCCGCGATGCCCAGCAGCTGCCGCCGCCCCAGCCCCGGCGCCGGGTTCTGCGGGGCCTACTCCGGCTCCTGCCGCGCCCCCGCGCGGCTAGAAGGAGCGGGCAGCGGCGGGGAGCCCCGCGGCGCGGCGCTGCCACCTGGCGCGCAGGGCCTGGGCTGTGCCCCGCAACTTCTGTCTGGGGTCCGCAGTGCGTCGTGCCCCACCGAGACGTGGAACGGGGCACACCGAAAGCAGCTTATCCGTATGCCATGTTCCCCTCGAGACGGCTCTCCAGGGACTGAAGTGTCTTTCAAAAAAATAAAACCCGGACAGCAATGCACTGCTACAGGATCAAGAGAGATTATAGGATCAAGAGATATTCTAGGATAAGTAGAACCAGGGAAATTCCTCACATGTATTCTCCATGAATAAAACATGTAAAATGCAAATGTAAACACCTAATAACCATAAATGTACATTCCTCTTTACCTGAACTTTGTTCTTTCTTATAGAGAAGATACACCCAAGCAACCAGTTATGAAACATAACCACTATATCCACTTTAGTATGTTTGAAAGGTAGAATCTAGAATAGTGAAGACATTCTCACAATATAATAAATTTATCAGCGCTGAAACGATAGATGGATTGGACATGCAGGAAGAAATACTGGCCCAAATCAACTGGAAAGGAATGAGAAGCAGGGAATAGAAAGTAAAAAAGACAGGAATTAAAAATGTAAGGAAAATATAATTCTTTAAATTATTTTGAAAATACATTTTGCTTTATCATATGTACAGACTAAGGACACATACGAAGGTATTGCAGGTCAGGTGATACATGAAAATATCTAAAATTTCTTCATCTTGTTGTATCACATCATATAAAGTGGGAAGAATTTCCCAGCAACCTGCATGTTTCCTCCAAAGTTTCTGGAATTAAATGACTGGATGAGCAGATTTTAGCTCATTGTATATGTACAGACACTGTCACATCTTAGCATAGATTAATTTTCTGACCTCTTCACCACTCTGCCATCCAATTCCCCATCTTTTCCCTGTGTTGTGGCTCAATTATAATTATTTTTGCATTCACCCTTTGAGAATTGCATATAACTTTTTTCTTTCATTTGGTTGATCTGGAGATACTGGAGATACAGGAACGAAAAGAAGTGAATGAAGGAGATGAGCACAAAAGAATCTTGCTTAGCTGATGAAGATCTGATCACACTGCACTTTGGATTTTTTATGGGAAAAACCCAAGAGCTATACAAACACAAGACAGGAAGACAACTAGGTAACTGGTATGGTGGTAAAACCTAGCACATACACCAAGGACAGTGTGAGCTCTGACATCAAATCTCTGTTTACAGATAAGGTTTTATACAGTCTACAACATTCCAGGCTTTATTCTCATTGCACTAAAGAACCAGCTTAAAAGATTAATAATTTTGTAAAGTTTTCTTAATCTACTGAAATTGAGATACTATTAAGATGTAACTATAAAGTCCTTTTCTATTTCAACAATGATTCAACATGCAAGGTGATCCCTCAATGAATCACTTGTATAAGCACTATTTCTGCAAAGTGAATGCACAAGAAGTTTCTTTAGTATAGCCTAAGTAAGGGGTGGGAGAATATGGGGGAGTACCAGGCAGTCAGGGGCAAGTCACTGGACCAAGAGGGAGCCTGAATAAGAAATACTGCCTTGAAATGACACAAGGATAACAAGGCAATCTGTGTACAAATGTACTGTTGTTTCATATCTATCTTTTTTACGTATTGTCTCATTCAAAATATTCTGTATCAGAAAGTTCATCATTCTAGTTTAAGAACTAATAAAATTTACAGAGTTTACAAATCTTTGTCTTGGTGTTACTGGTGAGACTGCTTTAATAAATACCATGGGCAAACCTCCTTTCCTTCCTCTCAGCTCCAGCAAGGCTCCGGAGTCCCATCAAAACAGAAAACACCACCAGGTTTAGAGCTGCAGTCAAAGCTGCTCAGAGGACACTATCTCAGGAACAGCTCCGTCCCCATCACTGTAATTTGGGCTTGATGCTGAGGAAAAAAAAAATTTCCTTAAAGTAACACCAATAACACTGGTGTTATCTGAAATGTTGCACTCCTGATGCTAAAGAATGAGTTTAGTTCTCCTTAACATGAAAGCTCTAGATGTTTAATGTGAGTCATGGTCAATTACTGAAGAATCATACTACGAAACACCACATTGTAAAAGGATTTTAACATGGTATACAAGATAGCACTGCCTACCTGTCAGATATCAGTGGCAGAAGGTGGCTGTTACAAATGTTTTTGGTACTTACCCAGCACTTTACACTTTTTTACTTTAGTCTGTAACCACAGACTCCAAATATCCTCACCGAGTTACTGAGCATTTTGAGAAGCCAAGAAGCCTCAGCTCTGCCTCCACTAAGATGTACATCACATGATACAGAACTAGAACAGGAGATATAAACTGGAATAGGAAGTTATCAAACTGGCCGGTAATAATGCACCAAATTAATTCTGTATGTAGAAATGATATTATTAGTTTTCAGCACTCTATAGAGTTTATAGGGTTCCTGTCAGAACTGTACTTGTCTGATTTATAGTTATTGCATTGTAGGTCTGTGGTGCTCATACATTTTATATACATGACTTTACATAAATCTTTTTCTATTCTACATTTTTGAAATAATACTTAATAGTTCCTAAATTAAAAGAGTCACTTATTCACCAGAAAAGAGATTTTGATAGAATTTCTATATAAAAACCTGTGACTTTTACTTACCCACTCACTCATATATTTAGAATACATAAATGCTTTAATTTTCAGCAGTAAAGTTTAGCTTTTCTGGGGAGTTAGTCTAAATTTCATCAGCCATATAAAACATAGATTTTCTGAAATCACACATGTGAATCACAATGCAAAGGCAAAGGCAGCTTAGTCCAACATCAAAGAAGAGTTTAAAAAATACCCTTGTCTTTTGTTTCATAGGCAGTAAGGTGTTTTGTGTTTCTAAAAATCTTAGTAGGAAAACAAGTTCGGTTTCTAGGGGTTTGTTTGTTTTGGTTATATTTTTTTGTTTGTTTGTTGTTTTCTACCTCTCTTCCCTCTAGAAGAATAATCTTATAAAAGATTTGCCCAAGATTAGAGAAATACCCTTGGGGAAGGGCAGGAACTGTACCACTGTTACATGTCAGTATTAAAAAAAGAAAACTATCAAAACCCAACCAAAAGAACCCTCAAAGTCAACCAAAGAGCAAGCATAACATTATTTATTTTAAAATGACTCATTTCTGTGAATGGAATCTGTTCTGATTTTTGTAAAAATGTAATATGCATTTCTGAAACTTATCTTGTTACACATTAATATATTTCAGTAACAAGTCAGTGACTCCAGCAAATATATTTTTAAATCTTTGCAAATATCTGTCACATTGTTTCATACATTTACAACTTTAATCCTCACTTCATGGGTTTTGATGGGTTAATTCTTATCTCATATTCATTTTGCAATAGTGTAATTATATGCACTTTGATGGAGTTAAATCTAGCTTGCATAACCTAAAATAAATCTGATTAAGAAAATCCCAGTGTCTCTTCCCTCTTTATAGCATTAGACCTATCTTTTAATCTATGATTGCAACAATCATGCTTGACAAATGTTTATTCTTTGACAAGCATTATGCTTTTTTTAGCACAAAATAGATTTCAAAACAAAATGGAGTAATCAATTTAGCTTGAATCTTGTCTACTTTTTAAACATTATGAGTTGCACACCACACAGTTTGTTCTGCCCTGCTTCAGCTGACAATTATATACAAACAAACTACAATTTGAGAGCCTTTATCAGAGTAAAAGTTAATGTTTATTAACGTGAATGAGGAATACATAATAAAAATATAAGCAGCTTAATAATATGTAATCAAAATAATCAGTATGGTAAATGTATTTAAATGGAGTACACTGAAGGCTTTCATTGACAGGTGAATAGTAGTTTACTTCACATTTCCATATAATTCAAAGTTGCATTCTTTCACGGTTGATTTCCCCACCCAGAGCTTTTACTGACTGTTTCTTTCTTTTCTTCTTGATTTTAATTAATCTCCTTTCACCTTTTTTTTTATTGAAACCTAAAGGTAAAATGAAGATAGTATGATCAGATGCTGTATGCTTAACACATCCAGGATTATAAGAAATGAGACAAATCTTATTTTCAAGAAATATTCTTGAAAAAAAACCCAAAACATTTTATTACCTGAAGTTTTCACAGGCCTGACTAATGGCAAGTTGTCTATTTTTGTTCTTGTACATAGTATTTTACTGTCCATGTTTCTCTCTAGCTCTCTTCAATTATTAAATTTTATCAGCAATATTTACTACCAAAAGTTGCAAGAATGTTTCAGTCTGCATATTTACCTCTTATGACAGTATCACTTCCCATACCTTTCTTGCAGATCCTCAAACATGACTTTCTGGAGGTGAAATTATTTTCATTCCCACCACAACCACTATATCTAAATGGGTGACATCTTCCACTTGAGTAGTTGTAGAAAAATCTTAACTCTTTGGCTCTACAAAGTCCTCTATCCATGGGAGTCATGCACAAAGAAGGGATAGAGGGTGGTTCTGAAAATACCAAGAAAAAAAAGATTAGAGACAAGATTTTCCCCAGTTTTTGGTTCTGTTGGAATTATATATGAGATTTGAAAGTCACAAAACTTTGAAATGTATAAGAAATTTACTGGCAAATTTAATTCTGCATTCCTGAAAATCCAGGATACTTTACTTATATAAGCACCTGCCTTTTTATAAGTACAAAAAGTACTCCAGTAAATGTTATTCTACTTGAATTCCAAAAGCCATCAGAAATTTACCTGAAAGGAAGGTTTGTTTCCTATATAGTTTGTGATAAAATTGGCATTTTTGTGATTGGAGACAGTATTCAAGTTCAGTTAGAGAAGATTCAAGTGAAGTGAAATAAATTAAAATTGCACAGCTTTAAAAACATGGTGAATATTTATGATAATTAATGAAGTGAATTTTCCCAATTCCTGCTAGACACTCTGAAGTCAAGCAGAAGGTACAAGCACACACCATTTCCAATATTAGATTCAATACCTTAATATTGATTTTGTGGCATGAATACAGAAACCTTGACCTAAATAATAGAGGTCGGTCCATTGGAAAACACTAGGCACTATCAAAAAATAGCTTGTAACTCAATGAATAACAAAGGACTGAGCGTGAAGATTAAGTGCACAGAGTGACTGAAATGCTGGTGCTTTAGTACTGCTGTTAGGCTTTTACCATTCCAAGGAGAAGGCAGATGGTTTGTTTCTTCAGTGTTGCTGTAAGTGACAGTATGAACTGAAACACTGGAAGATGAACCTGAAGTATCTGAAGTTTCTGGGCACTGCAACAAGTTCAAGAAGCAAATCTGTGCCAGAATTCCCAAATCTGGAGAAACTCCATCATCTATCACCCTGGAGTGACTCATACACAAAATTAGAACTGATAACAATTGCTGCACAGGATGCAAGAAACTGAATGGTTGACATGTATCATCAGTTATGAGGGACGTAAGGAAGCATCATTTTCCTTCAAGAAGTAGCAGAATCGAGATAGCTGAGGTCTGAATGCATAAAATGAAATGCAAAGCTAGTCAGTTGACCCTGTTGAAGTTACAAAGCCAGTCAGAAGTGGTCCAGAGGGAAAAATAAGTTTAAAATGTAGGGAATAATTTACATTACAGCAGAGCTGAAAACATCCTCTTGTTACAAAAGTGGGAAGCAGACGAGTTGCTAAAAGCAAGAAGTTATGAATTAACTTGGGCAATTCAAAAGGTTGAGAGAAAATATCTAAAAAGAACATGACACACACTACATAGCTTACACACACCTGCTGAAGATGTTCATATGCCAATAACAGCTGAACTGGCACAGTGAAAAAGTATGAACAATTTCTGAGCAAGAAACAGAATGATGATTTATGGAAAGCTAAGACAGCAGAATGAAATTAATAATATACTTCAAGCTGTGACAGCAATAACATACTATAGAAAAAGAAGCTTGAAATGCAAAAACTGAGTCATGAGTTGTTTTTTCAAGATAATCAGATTGTTAATTTCAGGTTATAAAATGAACACTGCTTAATTTCTCTTTATAATTGAGATATCATTGTAAGAGCATGGTTCACTCTGGATCCAGAGTTTATATTAAATCTACTGTTTTATTAATCATGAAGGTGATAGTTAAATTAACTATCATAATGCTTTTGGTACTATTCTAACTGAAAACTCCTGTGCTAGAACTAACCACATCTCTCTCTAGCTGAAGAGGATGTTAGCTTTCAAAGCTACAGCAACACACACACACACACACACACACACACACACACACACACACACACAAAGTTTATCTATTCTGACCTGGTAATTTGAGCCTAAAAAGAATAAAGCAGAAAGCTCGCTGGTGATGAAAAGTGCCAGAGAGCATAGGTTTGTTGATAATGTGACATAATTTACCTATATATTTTGTAATGTAGATTACTTATCTGGTAAGCAGAATTTTCCAGAGAGACTCCACTGTCCCCTCATCAAGTTCTCACAACAAGCTGTAAGCTGTAGGAGATCCATGGAGCCAGTGACGTGGTTATTGTTGAATAAGGACTACCTAAGCATGTATAATGCAACTGGCAGAGTGGAATCCAAATGCTATTCAGAATCTCTCTTTTACATTTTCTAAGAATTATGTCATTATTTGTCTAGAACATTGCTAGATAAATTCCCCAGCTACCAAACACTATTCCTGTTCATCTTCAAAATAACTGCATGTTCTTCACACCTAAAGAAGCAAGCAAACCATGAAGAAAACCTCTTAATTTTGTCACGTAGCAGTCTTTTTTTTTTTTTACAAAATAGTATATTAAAATAAAGATGAAATTGGTTACCATAATTTCCCTTCTGCAGAGGATAATAAAATTAATTGATTGTAATATACTAAAAGACAATTGAAGTTACTGTAAACATAAAATATGTATTGTGTCATGCCCAGGTCAACAGCTCTATTGGCACAACAACCTCTAAGCCTGTGAGCCAGCATGTTAACACAGTCACCAGGAGCATTAGATCCAGGACCCAGCTTCTAACATTGTACTTAAGTATGTCATTTTACAGTCAGTTTTTCATGACTATTCTTGAGGTTCTGTTGCAAACGTTTTCATTTTGCTATCTCTTTTTTCCTGAGAGTTGATAAAATGTTTTATCTCCTGCTTTTTCTTTGAAGGAGAAAAAGAAAAAGGAAGAGGCAAATCCTACAATCCATGAAATTACACACAGATAAAAGGGTATACATTGAAAACAGTAAAAATAATAGCAATACATGTCTGACTATCAGAATTATTTTCCCCTAATGTAGTCGATATAGGTCTATGAAGTACAGATAGCAACTCTATTGAGACACTACTTAACACAGAAATGTTGTGTTTAACTCTTTTTTTTTTCTCAGTTTGGGTTACATTTTAGTATTTTTTTTCCCCCCAGTGAAGTACCATTATTCATTACATTATATAACTCATTACATATCAACAACAGTAATTATGAACCTAAAAATGAATAAATTTCATTAAATGCTTTCTGATTTTTATATGCATAACTACATGGCTCATCCTACAGCCTTTCATACAGTTCTACAGAAAACAATCAGTTATCTATATTGACAGAAACAGACTTAAAACTCTGGCTTCATCATTTTGTTCATGCTATTCTGTTTATCAAAAATATCCAGTTTAAACAGATTTTAAATATCCACTAGCAAGCTCATTAATATATATAGCAAATCCAAGGGTTGGGGTTTTTTTGCCAAAATGTGAGTCGGGTCATGAGGAAAAAGGAATTTATGATACAAACAGGCAAAGGACAAATTAAAACTTCCAAGCTGAGTTAGGCAAACATTTCCAGGTGTAAAATTTTCTTCTGGAAAATGCCTACACAATGAAATACAAAGTGTTCCTTGGAAACATAACAATTCCATCAAAACCTTTTGAAGGAAATTAGACTTTGGAATCCATCTCACGTGGAGTTTGGGAACTGCAACTCCAGCTACCAGTTCTGCAGAAGCTTCTCAAATGAATTTCAGGCTTTACGACAACAAAATACAGTGTAGATTGTTCTCTTACATTTCTGTAACTTCTTTTTCTTGATGATGGAGATGTGGACTGATTTTGGTGAGAGACTAAAGCCCAAAACTGCAGCATTTATTTGGAAAAGCCAATAGGGAAGCTAATTATACAAAATAAGCAGTAAATTTAAAAGGCTATTGTTCTTACCTATAAAAAGACTATTGTATCTTACCTTTCACTGCTACCCAAACAATCTTTACATGTTCATGGTTTAAGATTTAATTCTTATACTACAGACTTTTCTTGAATCCCAGACAGCCCCCTCTGTGATATGAACAGATGACAGAATCATACTTCAGAATATCTGAATCATGCATATTCAAATATAGACTCATATTTATAAAAAAATATTCCCAACCCTGCATTGCAACAATAATTGTTATCACTCAGGCTTAGCTGGGGTTGTGTGATGATGAGTTGTTGACTGATCACAACACAAAAAACATTGAAAGTGATCTTGGTGAGCTGGATGACAAATGATGCTCACTGAATTCTCTTTTGTGAGACACAGGGGTGTGACATTCCTAAAGCTTCAGATTTACTGACAGATTTTTGATAATTGCAGACCTCAATATCTCATTTCTAGTTTCAGCAGAGAGAAAATAAAAGAATCTTCAAGTAGACAAGCTATTACAAAAATAATGTCACCAGCACTTGACAATACTCTATAGGTATAAAATGGTGCAGATCCATTATAGCAAATAGAACTATGTCAATTTATATCAGCAAAAGATGTGGCCCTGACTTTGAGAAGCAGTAACAGGAACTGCTTCTGTGTCCCATTCCATATTTGCCAAGTTGACTTTTGGTCCTGCATCCCACTTAGATCTCACAAAACAAATACAGAGAATTGCACTCATTATTTCCTACCATAGATCACTTTGTATAATCTAAAAATGAAAGGTTTGATTCTTGACTTCACTTTCTCTTAATATAGGAATAAAAGTTATTTCAGATCTTGCAGCAGAGTAAGACCAGAACAATCTTAACTCTGCAGAAAGTTCATTGCTGAGAGATAGTGCTAGAAGTTTCATGTTTATATTCAGGAAATCAAACAAAATAAAAAGTTTATTTTGTTTGACCATAGAAGAGTTGAATTTTCTGAAGATTAAGAAATTTATTGTAAATCTATTAAACTGATATCATTACAGAGTTTTACATGACACCAATAATATTTACTTTTTTTCTTGAAATCAAGATGATATATCATTTCAATTGTGAAGTCAGGTATTCTGAGACAACTCCTTGCAATTTCTTTTTTTTAATAGTGATCATGAATTAAAAAAAAACAAAACAGATGCATAGCCAGGCCACTGTACATGCAAAGTAGATGTTACATCAGCAGACCAGATCCTTAGCCTGTGCTTGAGAAGAAGTCGCATCAGTTGCTCCATCCCAACAGTCCATCCTGACCTTATGCATGCACCATGATTCTTTTCCCTCACAAAGGGCCATGTGTCATCACAGTGCATGTTTGTGTGAGATGGCTCTACCTTGTAACTTCAGTTTACACATCTAATGGCAGGAGTGGAGGCTTTTTTCTACACACCTCTGTGGAGAAATCAGCTGTCAGTTTTGGTTCTACCATTTCCTCATCTTGTAGTGCCATTGCACTAAAGCATAGGATTTTATCCCATTCCAGCAGCTTGAAAGGTACAGGCTGATAAACATAATATCAGCAGATGGTTGCCTGGGGCAGGCTCATGCGAGACAGATGAAAGTTGCGTAGTAGGGAAGAACCTGTGAGGTCTTTGCTTTCCACTGAAACACACTGGTCCTTCCAAGGTCACTTCTTCCTGACACATCCAGCTACACTGACTCCGCCTACCCTTATTCCCTGACCCTTTCCTTCACCAACCTTGAAGTCCTTTTCTCTTAGCCTCACCTCCCCCTCCCAAAATTTACTGTACCAGAAAATTCACTGTTGCTCATACAACCAAGGACCCTTCTATTTCCTCTGAGAAAACACAGGGACTTATGTCCCTTTGCTTGTAGACATTAGTTGTTTGGGGGATCTGGGGATTCATACTATGAGTAAAAACCTTTAAGAAATGTGTATGCTCCTATGTCCCTAGATTTATTACCAAGACTTAAACCAGTGAAATATTTTTCAGTAAAACAAGTTGCCAAAAGCTTTACCATTTTCAGTTATTTGAATAAAAGATTGTATTGGTGCTTTGTATATGGTAAACTAACAAACCAACTATCACAGAAACTTACCTCAACCCACAGTACATATGGATCACAGTGCAGGAAAAATAAAACAGAATACAATGCACAGTCAAGCTTTATTAGGCATACCATTCTAAGCAAA
This sequence comes from Ceyx melanurus, assembly GCA_024611195.1. Lineage (NCBI taxonomy): Eukaryota > Metazoa > Chordata > Aves > Coraciiformes > Alcedinidae > Ceyx > Ceyx melanurus. Next base: position 20,383 of record JANHGL010013050.1, on the reverse strand, counting down.
GAGCACAGGAATGTTATCCTACATGCCCATTCTCTTCCAGTTCATATAATGCAAAAAAAACCCCTTAATGAATCTATAAGTCATCACTCAACCTCCAAAAGCACAAGTAAGCAGAAATGCAAAAAACCACCAGAAATACTTGGTAAGAACGCTCAGGCTTTTTCCAACTGTTTCTTGTTTCCTCTTGCACAACTGTGGATCATAAAAATGACAAGCCTCAAATTCAATTACCCTTTATATTGTGAGAAAATACCAACAATCTATAGTGGACAGCATCCAGATGCAGAAACTGTTAAAATCTAGTCCCCTTCAGTCCAGATTCTCACCCACATTATAATACATACTGCATAATACAAAAGTACCTTGAAGCGGACACTAAATTATTTCACACTCACTTGTATTATACTCAAATAAAAAATTGAGTTTAACTTAGTAAAAAAGAAAATGTATTTTGGTGAATGTACTGTGCCATATTCCAAAACGGTCCTTTTTTTAATAGGTAAAAGGAGCTTTAAATCATCTGCCAATTAGGTCCTCACAAAAAAATATTCATTTTTATTAAAAGAGCTCTGAATCACTGCTTCTGCCCTTGGTCCTTAAAAGTTTGCATTTATCAGACCTTCAGGAAGCATACTCATTCAGAAGAGAACAAGACACAGTCAGTTTCCACTATGGAAGATCTGCAAGTAGCAATATATTTCTTTGCTTTTACTTTCTCTGCTTATCAAAACATTTGACAGAGATGGAAACACATTCTATAGTCTTGGGTATTTTGGAAACAGAGATAAGAATAGCAAAACTGAATTCTTACCAAAAAAAATGGGAAACTTGTTGTGTTCCTCCTTTGTGGAGCTACTGTTCAGAGTGTTGGATTTCTCCTCATTCGGAGCAGTTTGCAACAAATTTACTAAAAGGAAAAAAATGGGGTGAACAGTAAATGTAGATCAGTAGATGGTTAGATGAGGGAAGTGCAGTGGATGTGATATACCTTGACTTCAGCAAGACTTTTGATACAGTATCCCATGGGATCCTCACAGCCAAGCTTGAGAAGTGTGAGTTTAGTTACAGCGTAATAAGGTGGATTGGGAAGTGGTTGAAGAACAGATCTCAGAGAGTTGTGGTCAGTGGAGCAG
>JANHGL010013050.1:6991-19150 GCA_024611195.1 Ceyx melanurus | reverse complement strand
TCCTGCTCGGGCAGGGGGGTTGGACTGGATGATCTTCTAGGTCCCTTCCAACCCCTAATATCTATGAATCTATGAAATGATAGATTACCTGGACACAACAGAGCTCTGAAGAAAAAGCTATGACTAGTACACATTGTTCTTGCTCTGTGACAGTATTAATGTCACTAGAAGGCACAGGAAACTGATGAGCTGAGGATACTTTGGGATTGGTTCCTATTACTGCTTTAATTTTACAAATGTAAGATTTGAATTACACAAGGTTTGGTAAGGTTATTTTTACCTTACTAGCAGACATTCTAGCATTTGTGTTTTTAAAAATACGTACTTCTGACAAGAAAATGGCTATGAATATAATTAACTTCACCATGTTTGTGTATTTCAACTAACAAACATAACTCTAAATAAATAGAAAATGAGTGGTTAAGCCAAGGAGCAGCTGCATTAAGAAAGAATAACTATGAACAGCAAAAGCAAATTCTTACCAAAAATCCCAGGGAACTGGTTGGGTTCTTCTTCTGGTGAACTGCTGTTCACAGTGTTAGAATGCTCTGCAGCTGGAACAATTGTCAATACATTTGCTAAAAGAAAAAAGAAAGGAAAACAATAAGGAAAAAACACTAAAAACAATTGGTAACAATAACTCAATATCATTAAGATAAAAACTTTGACCTAATTAAACTATGACAATGGCACCTAATCCTGTCTTTCTTCTTGGCTATTCATACAAATTTACATAAAGGTGTTATTTCAGATTAGTGTCAGGGAAAGAATGAAGAAATAATAAATAAATAAAGGCATTCTGCAATTTTTAGTCCAGAAGTTTAAAGTGGAATCAGAGCCCAGGAAGAAATGCTTCAGCAAAAGTAAGGGAAAAGCACATGGCTCTCTATATATTTTTAAATGAACTATAGTTAGTCTTTCCTACTCTACATGTAAGATCTAGTTTCCCTTTCCAAAATATCAGATTATGAAACTGTCCTGGAAAAAAGTCTACTAGAGACAATTAAGACCAAAGGGTCTGGAGGCTCATGGGAAAATGTATTTGCCCTTTTATTTGTATAAAATAAAGTTCCCTATGAAGGGGAGAGGAACTATGAAGGTTACAATATTCTAATATAGAAATTTCATAGGGACTAGTAGGATGATGAAGTGGATGAATCATCTACTGACAGTCTGAATGGCTGTTTTGCAGCCTAAGTTTCACAGCCAAATAATTCAAAAGTGAGGTTTCCCATTATTTTTTGCAAAAACTATATTCAGATGTTCATGCAAAAAAAAAATAAGTTAGCATTTTATAATATGATAACTCCAAGCAGCTGGCAGGTTTTAGATTACCTGTCAATAAAAGTAAAAAAATAGGAGTCCTATAATAGTCATTAAAGTTAGTAGTACATACCATTTTCTTTAGTTTATATTTTTCATTTTTGTATTTTTATTAAAAGCTATCTATAATTAATGCTAATTTCCGATATTTCTCCAGCAAGATACCTTCAAAACACAGCATTGTTTGTGCAAGAGTAAGACTAAGAATAATGAGGACAACAACTTACAGTTGTCTTGGCAGGTAGCTTGGCATTCTTCCAAATTCTTGAAGTTGTTCTGGTTTCCTAGGCACCCACCATACTTGAACACTTCACATAACTTTGTCTCTTTGTTATAGAAATACCTGGAAAAATAACCTCGGCAGATTCCAGGGTCTTTCTCATGAAAGCAGAAGTTGGGTTTTTCTATAAAGAATGGCAAATGATAAACAGGGTGGGTAAAAAAATAATTCTAAAATAAACCTGTAATTTTTGACTAAAGACCACCTGTAAAATAACTGCTGCTTTATTGTACTTCTTTTGTTCTATACCTAACATTGCAATATTTTGCTGAAGTATTACAGGGACATTTTTATTGCTTTTTCTTCTCAAGTATCCAGTAAATTATATCTTGGAAAATGAGGACTAATGATTCCACTAAGTGTCTTCCTACATTTAAGCTTTTAGATGAAAATGAGGTTTTACTTGGAAGTAAAACAAGACTTGAATCTAAGATGGATCATCAAATCTAAGTATGTAATCTTGTAATAAATGTTATTTTAGTAAATGTTAGTGTGAATTATACAAAAAGCAATGTTAAAATAGAAGGAAAAAGGAAGTAGCTTTTAAAAAAAGAACAGGGGGAAAAAATCTAACAATGCATATTTTCTGGAACAGTCAACTGCTATAAAAGGATGCAGGAAACCGGGAGGAAAAGCAGCTATTCTGTCATTTTTCAGTTCCAGTTCCTAGTTTGCAATCAGTAACTACAATATCCACCAAAAAAAAAAATAAAAAAAAAATTGAGAAATGAATACTGCATAATTTGACTGAATATGAGGTCATGATATCGTGGCTTCTGTCAGAGATGAAAACCACACAACCATACAACAATCCCCAAATGCCTATTTCTCACCATATTAATTTTTTTATTATTATATTCTCAAAAGAAAATAATGGAAACCATAATTAAATATATGCAGAGATATTCTCAAATTCTTGCTGGTAGATACTTCAAAATACAGTTCTTGACTGAGTTGACTTGTAGAGAAAAGAGACAATCATATCAGCTGTGACACTTAAAGGCCTTCCTTACCTGTGAAACTCAGAAGCATATCATGAGACTAAGTGTGCAGAAGGCTGCCATTTTAATAAAAATTACTATAGAACAACTATTTTGAAGTCCCTAATATTTTTGAGTAGGTTTTGGAGCTGTAAAAAAAGATAATCTTATTATGTCTGTTTCAGCCAAGTATGTATTAAGAATTGCTAGAACAAGAATATAATTTAAATTCAGTTGATGCATTCCTTATATTTACCTAAAACATTATAAGAGCTCATAATTAGTGTTTTTCAAATAAATACTTGCTAATATCTTGTATTTAAATTGTTACAAAACTTCATGAACAGCAAAATGTAGTTTTTTGGAGATCACATGTAAAATTAAATAATTAAAACATTCTTGCATAAAATTACAAAATCAACTATTTTAAGCACTCCTGGACAGCTTAGTTTTGTTTAATCACTACAAATTTAATTCTCTGCCAGTAAATATATGTATTCTATAGTTCATGTATTTCACATTTCTTATTATTCAAATGTAGCACCTAGAACAGAGAGAATTATGTAGACAGGTAGTAGCTAAGAATCTTCCAGAGTGGTACCTATTCCATATACCATCTATTAGGAGCTCACAGACAATTGGAACTACAGAAACAATTATTTCATCAAACATTGCATAATGTTGTGAAGTAACAGAAAAAGAGCATTAAACAGATATTGAGAAAAGATGGTAGAGATTAAGAGTATATACATTATGTACAATAAGTACTACAGCATTATGACTGATTCTCAAAACCAGCTGCTCTTCATTTAGAATAAACTTATAGTGAAATACCTCTTGCAGAAAAAGGAAATTAAGCCCAAATAAGATGAGCTCTCAGATAACTCTCATAGCCACTTTTGAAGAAAGAGGTCATGAAGGCATTATGATCTTTAACTATACAAACTAATATTATACTTCTAAATCCATGTCTTTCTCCAGAATCTCAATATTCTGGACTATATTACTGGAAACAATAGTAAACATTTAACAATGTTGTTGATAGCCATGAGCTGAATTTAATGAAATATGTTCTGTCACTAAAATTGGGGAACTAGGGTCAGACCTTAAAGGAAGGAAGTGCCAAATGTCTGCAACATCTGTAGAGAATCACATTTAGTAACTTCCATAGCACAGAATCTTTTTTTTCTTTTTTTTTTATGCATTTAGAATGGAAAAGAGGAGAAAACAGGAAAAGAAAATAATAATGAAAATATTCCGAATACCATTCTGCAAAGATAAATTGTTTCATTAGTCTATTTCAAAATACATGTGCAAATACTGGTACTTCTGTGAGGTGTTAAATGAACAGCAATTGAAGAGAAAGCAATGGAAGGAGGGATGAAGGAGGATACACACTCCTCCACTGGAGCTGACTTGGGAAGAAATATACTCCTCTGTATTTGGAGAACTCTGGCTACCAGCATTGGGTCCAACCCAGAGAAGTGTCTAATGTGGAAAGGGGAAGAGTGGAATAAGTCTTCACAAGCTCTACTGTAAGTGTCAAACTTTAATATCATTTTTAGGAACACAGATTACCTCAAGAGACTAACAGTGCTTCAGACAAGTAACTCTAGTGCATAAGCATTAGCTACTTAGAAAGGTATCAGGCACTTAACAGGCACTTTCAGGAGTGGGAAAATTTCCCCCTTGCTTAATGTGTAATTTGGGGATCTGCCACATCCTCTGTTGGCTCCTTCATGGGCAATGCTTGAAAAGTTCTGTTTCAAAGCTATTTTTTCCCTATCTTTGCTAACAATGGAGGAAGCATTTAGATTGTCCTCAAAACACACATCATGTGTGTCCATATCATGGCTAATTATACAATGCTTGAATCTCTGCAGAGTTATTTTATTTTTATTGAAGAAAAATAAAGTGTCATCATGTGTTTAAACTGCAGTTACCATCTACAGTGACCACAGCTCTCCTCAAAGTCTTTGATAACACACATTAGAAGTAAGAACTCACTTTAGCCTGATGCTGCTGTTTTTGTTAGGAGATATGTTGGAATAATGCATAAAGAATTAAGCAAGCTAAATCCCTTATCATTGTATGAGAGACTTAGATTTCTATGTAAACATAATTACCTTTCTTAATTTTTGCTAACATCATCTTCTGAGGCAATTCTGCAATATAAATAAAAAGAAAAGTATTCAGCAAAAGCAAACATTAAGTCTCACCTGTGATACCAGATGACCATGAGCACTGAGGAGGAAGACTATAGCGTCCCTTCCTTCTCTAAGCACAAAAGCTTATCTTGGAGGACTGAAGTATAATTTCCTTTGTATGAGAAAACCTGCTAATTGGAAGTTTGAGATTATGGAAAGTATTGGACTCAAATTATGCAAATACTGAACAGAAAAGAGAAATTCCTCTTCATGTTACTGGAACCAGAATCCTGTATTATGTAACCTTGCTCCTCTGAAGAGAGTAGCAGACTAACTTAGCCCAACTGCTGTAGCAACGAATACTGATAATAGCTTTGGAGCTACCTAGTTAGCAATAAAGACCTCTTTCATGCTATCCCATTCCCTTTGCTATGCTGTGTCATGTCTGAGTAAAATTTTCATTATGCAGTTTATTATATTAATGTCCATTTGACCACACATGTCCAGCTCTCTTTGGGGTAACAACAGACATGCTTGCACTGCTCTTTCCATGTATGATGTCGTGGTTTAGAGCCATGCCCACACAGCTTCTCCCCTCACCCCAAATGGGAAGAAGAGGCAGAAAAATGCAAAAACGCCAATGGTTAAGAAGGTTTAAATGCAACAGATGAAACAACAAACAACAGTAACAAATGCCAGTAATGAAACATCACCCACCAAGTAAGCAGAGAGAATGACCTGACAACATGGCGCCGTGTGCACTGCACCACCCTAGCCTGTTCCATGTGCTTTGCCCAACATATCTCCCATCCTTATGTACCTGGCAAAATGACCATGTGGTGACCTGGCACAATGACCTGAAGTGGTGAGTATTGGGCACATGAAACTAAAAAATGCAGCTGATTTCTAGGAGACGAGTCAGAACTAGGCATCTTGAATCTGAACACTGTCTTAGAGAGTCTTGGAGTGGGCAACCGGTAGTCGAGCTCTCTGAATTCTCTTATACCTCAGGTAGTTCTGGAAATTGTTTCCATCTTTGATGGCTTAGTTAATTTTAAAAAGTTGTTCTGATTTAAGGAGCCTGGGAGTTCACTTATGTTGGTTCATTTATTCTTTGTGCTTAATATTGTAAATAAAAGACACTTGTGACTAGTCACATTATTTCTTCTGAATTTGTATATATATCTCATAACTTCCTTTTAGCTGATTTTTAGCAATTTTCACCTTCATATTCTTTACAGTGATAAATTTCTGAACAGCTAATGACTTTATTTTTAAGCATATTCCTATCAATCATACTGTCTTCTAAATCTGATTTCTATAGTTACTAAATAGGAATTTTCCTGAAGTAATAAATACTGGAAATATTAAGATGAATATAACTATATACTACAAGACTGCACAGACAGAGACAGATTTAACAAAAAGGTTCTACTAAATTACATGTTTATTTTAATGAATAGTGTTGGCAAAAGCAGGTTAACTTACTAGTTTACTTCATTTTATGGCTAACAGCAGACAGCACATTGTGTATGCCACCAAACCATTTTACAACAACTGCTGTTGTTTATTCAGAGAACACAGAAGTAATGAGCCTTTATTGCTCCAGTTCCTCATAGCTGATTTAACAGTTGCAGATTCTTGGATCACTATTATGCATACGCCAAATACTGTACTTGGGCTGAGTACCAAGATGCAGGACACTAAGCCAGTTCTCATTTTAAACAACTCTTCACTTTTATTCCATGGAGTTATGCCAATTACATGCCAGTACAGGATTTTGTCCAGAAGATCTGTTAGAGATAATGATCCAGCCTATATGTCAAAATTAATTCAGATTACTATCTACAAGGATGATTAAGGTACTGGAACACATGTCTTATGAGGAAAGGCTGAGAGACCTGGTGCTCTTTAGTCTGGAGAAAACTGAGAGGGGATTTAATAAATGTTTATAAATATATGAGGGCTAACTATCAGGAGGAGGGGGGTAGCCTCTTCTCACTTGTGCCCTATGACAGGACAAGGGAAAATGGATGGAAGCTGGAAAACAGAAAGTTCCACCTCAACATGAAGAGAAACGTCTTTACTGTAAGGGTCACAGATCACTGGAATGGGCTTCCCAGAGAGGTTGTGGAGTCTCCTCTGGAGATTTTCAAGACCCACCTAGACACATTCCTGTGTGACCTGTGCTAGATTATAGTATATGGTCCTGCTCTGGCAGGGGGTTGGACTCAAATAACCTCCATGGTCCCTTCCAAGCCCTGAAATCCTGTGATCCTGTGACTACACCATAGTGCATACACTTGGGAACATAATTAGAGACATCACATTACTGTATTAATGGGAAGAAAAAAAAAAAAAAGGCAGCTTCTACCCAAAATTCATATAGTTTGCCAATGAGAAATTACAGTATAAATGAAAAGCAAATAGTTGGATAAGAGAATGGGTACTGGCCTGTTACCACACACTTCTTCTGACATTCTTCAAGTGTGAGGAAGTTGTTCTCATTGCCATGGCATCCACCATATTCAAATATTTCACACTCACGGCTTTGAATATCAAAGTAATAGCGCATGTGGATTGCTTTGCATGGACCTTCATCTGCTTTCATGGCACAGACTGAATGCCCGAGTTTCAGTGGTGGCAAAGCAGCACCTGTGATATAGAGAAGTACAGTAACTGTTATTAAGTTAGTGTCACTGCACAGCATAACTTCAAAATGAGATTGCTTGTGTCTTCTGCTAGAGAAGAACTGCAGAAGATCTCTGTAGAGATCTGAACACACTAAACATATACATAAAAAGAAAATCATCACCTATATAGGAACATAAATTCTGTTCAATCAAACTGAATGTGTGGTTTCAATTTTCAACCAAAATACTTCAAAATACAAACATTAACTCTTCCTGATACATTTCTAAATAGCTACAGAGACTAATTAGTGGCTTCATCACAGGAGCTTAGTGAGCAATTCTGAGCAACAAATCCTAGTAGCTCCCAAAGACACAATGAATACTCCTGCATGGAAAAAAAAGGCCTAAAAAAACCTATGAAAACAGTTTGTCCTTTTGCTCTTTTCTATGCACTTCCCACAGTGAACACAGTTCCTAGACACCTTACATAGCAAACAGTGGGGAATGAACGAAGCAGGATGGCCCTGCAGAGGGCACCAGTTCCCTGTCAGACGACACTGCACCGGCCCGTGAACCCAGCCGGTACCACTGAAAGGTCAGTACACTGCCTTGCTTTCTTCCATCTCGTTGCTCTTGTGTTAAAAGCTTTAAAGAGCTACGTACCCAACTAGAAAGTTAAGATGAAAAGAAACTGTATCATTTCAAATCGTGTAATTCTAGTAGTTCAAATTAATTAGGTCAGGAAGTATTTTGTGTCATACACATTGTGAAGAACAACTGTAAAGTTTTACACTGTCAATGTCTGTAAGTAAATTCTGAATGGCAATTCAGTTTGTGACACTGTTCCCCTTATCTATATAGGGTCTAATATCTTTTCCTGTTTTGCTTTTCCAAGGAACTATTTATTCCTAAAGGATTTTAAAGTTTTACAGAGCTTTTGTACTTCCAATAGAAGCCAAAAGAATAGACCTGGAATTTTTCATTCCTTCTCCCAGAACTAATCAGAACATCATATCACTTAACAGGTTTATGGAAAAGTATTTATCTGTGTTCATTGCAGTGGATCAGGAAAGAGGAAAGAAAAGAGAGAAAAAATAAATAAATAAAAAGGAATAAAAAAATAAAGGAAAAAAAAAAAGGGAAAGAAACCCCACCAAAACCCAAAAAACACAACAGATGATCATTGCACAACTTCCTACTACTACCTAGATTAAGCTTCCAGTTTTAATTAAAAGGTTCCATAAAAATCAGGCTTTATGATATGGTAAAAAGGAAACTGATATTACTACCTACCTGCTTTGCAGATATCTTATTTTAACATATAAAATTACCCTTATTATATAATCTTCAAATGAAATGCACAACTGAGATAAATCCTCATAATAATGAGGTCAATTGAAGTTTACTAATTTTATTCCAGTTGAGCCACTTATAACTATTAAGCCTACAGGAAAGAAAAAATTTCAGCACAATTTTTTTTAAACTCATAGCATTTAAATCCTTGAAAAATTAACAACCATTATTACACAATTACCAACAACACAAAACTTGTAGCAGAAAATTAAATCTTCCCAAAATGGACAATTTGGTATTAAAATACAGATTAAGATGACTAATTTCAAACTTATAATAAAATATTCAGCATCTAAAATGGTTTGTGATTTCTTTCTCATTAGCGTAATTTTATTTACGTATTTTGATGTTCAGAAAACAGAAATGAAAATATTATTGAAAATTGTCTAATAGAAAACATCATTAATTAAAAGCTACATTTTTAAGAGAGATTAGATTTAGTAAACTTCCTATGGAACTCAATTTGCCAAACAGATTTCTGAAGTTTGTTTCGTGCCAGTTTCCTTATCTGGGTCTTCCTGAGTCCATGAAGAATAAGAATTTACAAGTCACAAGAGATTCCTAGTTGGACCTGAAAGGTCTAAAGTTCTCCAACAGGTTTGGGAATCCTTTGGAAGGGCCTTTAAAAGGCTCAACTTGGAAAACTGAGAGCATACTGCATTGCAAAATGAAACTTTGGAAGTCTCCCACTCAGTAACAAGGAAAAAAAAATGCCTTCAGAACATCAATTTTCAGTAACTTTTGGAGTAAGTCCCAAAATGGTAAAATCAAACATTAAGAGCTCCCCTGAAACTGATCCAAGTCAAATGTGGTTGGGGTGAGGGCTGGCAGCTGTTTTAGAAACATGTTATTTTCTCGGCACACAAGAAACACGATCTCCTACATGACCTGTGTCACAGACACAGTTCAGTCTAGAAGAGGTTGTAAAAACCTACTCAGTTTCCTAACTACCAGAATGCCAGACATAGGGTTATGTCAGCTCATTTTGCTTGCTGCATTGTGCCACACCAATGTGGAGGGCTATCAAAACAGAAACAGCATGCAGAGCAATTGCAAAACTACACAACATGATAAAAAAATTATTTAATAGAGCTTATCTTAGGAGCTTTCTGGTCTTAACTCCTAGCCTATTTCCCATCAAACCCACAGAACTAAATTGCTGTTTTGCTTACCCCCTAAGGCCTTTCCTCTGCAGTCAGTGACACTATTACCACTGTCAGATGTACTGACATCTGCTGCAAACCTAATGAAGATCTGTCATGCTTTTTTGGCAATCAGACATCTATTTTCTTAGGAATGCTGGGAAATTACCATACTTTGGCTTAAATGTGTACGCCCCAAGGGCAAAACCCTCCAAGTTGAACAATAATCAAGTGATTGAAAAAAGAAGCCTCAAAGGGATTCACAGGAACTGAATCATTCTTGTGCCTGGGAACAGTGAAAGAATTCTTCCCCATTATTTTACACCTGGGAACACATAAGTCACACAGATGATATAAAATTAGCTTCCCCTCTCAGATCAGAGCAGTAGATGAGAAGGCAAGTGTGAGTGTTTGGACAGTAGATGTGCATGGATACAGCTCTCTGCCTGTATATATTTCACATGTGGAATGTATCCAGAATAAATTCTTAGCATAAGGCCTTTTCCTCTACTCTTGAATACTGAACAAATTATTCCTTCTATAATTAGGTCCTGTGCAAAAAGCACAGAAGATGATATTTAGGGAAGATGTCTATCAGGAAGGTCAGTGAATATTCTTCAATAGAAAAACAGGAAGTTAAAACTGGATACAGTTTTAATGGAGATTCTCATTCAACTTTGGGCATATTTCTGTGATAAATACCTTGAAACCTTTACTGGCAGATGTCAAAATTGTTCTTAACAAGCTCCAGTGAAGTTCCCAGATAAGTGAAGGAGCCAGTTCCAAGATTTCACTACATTTATTGCAAGACTGGTCTTTTTTTTTTTTTTTGTAATATACAGCCTAAACAATCTTTAATATACATTAAATAATTTTGTACTTCCTTCAGTGCATAGACAGAACAATTTCAAACCACATATATAGTAAATTTATTCAAATTTTATAATAATTCATGTCTTGCAATTCAAGGCTGATACAGGGGAGAAAGTGGCCTCCTGCACTCTCAGCCTTTACTTTGGGCTCTCCAGGTCCAGCTCCTTCCCTGGCTGCTTCTACTCTTCATGGTACAACAGCCCCCCTAGCACTCACTGCATTACTTCAGCAGCCCACCTCTGTCTACTTTTTTTCAGAAAACTTTTAACTCCTCTTAATTATCTCTAATACTAAATAAAGTGATTTCTTCCAATCTTTATTGGCCTTGCTTTCTAAACCCCTTACAAATCTCCTTTGGATCTCTTCTTGTTGGTCCGGATTACTGTCAAAGTGTGCTGCCCAGAGCTGAATGTAATTCTCCACATGAGGCATTACTGCAGCTAAAGAGAGTAATTATCTTTTGCTTCTCTCTTAATACATATGGAATTTCTTGCATTTTTTTTACAAAACTGAATTGATTTTGTAATGCTCTTCAACTTCCACTTACTTTCCAGCAAATATAACCTTGTTATACAGGTGTTCCAGCAGTTATTTTCCACCCTATATTTATGAATGTATTGATTCTCTTTCCTAAATATAACATGTTGAATTTGCCCTTTTAAAAAGACAGTGAGTTTAATCCTCTGAATTAGATCTAGCCCTATTGGATATTTATTACTTGCACAGTTTAGGCATCTGGTTCAAATAAACTTACAATATCTACAGAAGTATAGGACTGTACTATCCTAGACCAAGAAAACTAGGTTCATTTTGCTAGAAATATATTAAGTAATGGTTACAGTTAATGCCCACTATCACACAGCAGTTATTATTTGCCATACTTAAACCAAAATAAAGCAAAGCAAAACATCTTCTCCTCTCCCTTCACCTCCTCAAAGTTTTATTTTAAGGATTTCATTATATTAGCTACATAGGTTTTAATAACTGAAGGCACTAAGCATCCACTGCTCTGTTTTAACACAAACTATGGAGTGGAAAGATTATTAAGTGTAAAGTAATGCTGATGAAATGACTCAAAATGAGTATGGGTTTAGTGCAGGTATTTTTTATGACTACCTTCTTCCTCCATTCCTTCCTACTTTTGGCCACTGTCAGAAACAGAATAGTGGCCAAGATTGATCACATGCAGCACAGCCATTCTCACATTGTCATTCACACGGCAACTTTTGCAATTCATGACATGGCTGTTTAACACAGGAGCAGCCACTATTAACTTATATGAGGTAATTTCATTGTGAGAGCTCTAACAATCTGCAGTTAGTCAAGCTGTAGCCCTGACCAGATGGACCTTGTTTGACCAATGCACAGCACTGTTATCAATTTATTAGTAAGCAGTATAATATTATAAAACAAGTGAATAATAATATT